>VYZT01052160.1:0-49666 GCA_013400735.1 Pomatostomus ruficeps | reverse complement strand
TGAAAAATTAGGGGGGGGAAAAATGGTATGGAAGTTTCCACAATTCACAGCTTTAGGAAATAGTTGCAGAGGTGTTAGTCTCAACTGAAAGGGAGAATGGCTTATGGGTGGAAAAGGGACACTGATGCAAAAATGGCACCATGCAGTTCAGGCACTTACCCAGCCTTGCGTCACCAGGTCCAACAAGGATGCCAATTCCAAAGGGACAAATCTGTCTGAATGCCTCTGTAAAAAACCATAAAAATCAAACCATATGTTAAATTCTATCTTGGCAATCCGCATTCCTCACAAGCTACACAAAACCACTGCTACCAGTTCATCCTCCTCATGTTCAGGTCCAGGAAAAAAGTATGTAAATGTATAAACTTATAATTTTATATTAATGCAAAAACTGTATATTTGCTTTACATTGCATCCAATTTCCTGTATGCATATGTGTAAAATCCTGTGAATAATTAGCAGTATTTAACTTCCTTAAGAAACAAACTAATGCAGCATTTCTATTTTAGAAGTATCAATAGTAGTGGCTGCATTTTTTTCTGTTGTGAAAGAAAAATTTCCTACATTTTCTGAAGAAGGAATGATTTAATCCAGACTTGGCTATCTTAAAGCTATTTCTTTTTTAAAAGATGAGAAAAAGGGCCTTGATATCCTTTGAGAGAGTTTGGACTGTGAAAAATACATGTGCTGCCACTTCAAGGAAATGCTGCAACATATGCTGTGCTTTTCAACTGACTTTGGTTCACATGGTCCCCGTCAAGGGAATGAAACATGCACAGGCAATAGGCCTAGGAGGAATATTGCAACTGGCACTTCTAATTCTCTTTTCTAACCTCGGCTTTTGTGAGGATTTTCTGCAAAACATCTACACGACTAATGAATGAAATGAACTGCAATCATGTATTGCTGAAACCAGTTATGCTGTTAGCCGCATTTGTCAGCACAAATTAAAGTCCGTTCAGCAAATTGCACCACGATGCTACAGAGGCCTGTTGAATTGCTTGATGTCGACTTACTCAGGCTTAAAAAGGATAACAACAAAGGAAAGTGTTTCTTTAGCAATGGGCCAGGGAGGCTTTCCTTCCTCAACGCCTGCATTTTGTTATTCCCTGTTGTCCTGAGTTTTGCAGTTTCTCAGTGTTTCTCTTTGCTGTGATACTTTCTCACACATTCTGCTGTAAACATGGCCATGGTTTCTTGACAACTATCTATGTTTTGTTAACTGTCTCTGTTGTTTATCATTCCACTATCCTGGGCGGAGAAATATGATAGATAGATGCTTTGACCAATGGAATTGAGAGGTAATGATTTCTACCTCCAATCCACGGTGATTTGTAAAAACATATAAATAAAGGTCAGAGGGTTCTGCCCTCTCTCTTTCTGCCCTCTCCTTCGTTCTCTCTGTGTGGTCTTTCATTTGGCTCTGCTTTTGGCTCCTCGGCCTAGTCGGCCTTACCCGTGCTACAATTCCCTGCTATTTTTGCAAGTTATTCACATTGGTAAGATTGCAAATTTACATTTTCTTAATAACAAAATTCAGATGCCGATCTAGTTTTACTGTCTAGGGTTTTATTTTAATTAGTTTTTATGTTTATGGCACCTCTTCCTATACCTATTTACAGTTAGAAAAATTCCATTTGCGTCCTGCAGGACTTGCCACTCAGAGCCTATCAAGGACCTACTTGATGCTTTCCACTTTCTGTATGGCAAAATACCCAGCATGTAATCACTGTAACAAATCTACAAGCAAAGAAGGAGTATGTTTGATACCTGACTATCCAAGGGACGTTGTTTTTGAGACTGCAGTGGCATCTACTTCACAGAAACCAATGACAATTACTAGGGTTAAACACCTTTAGAAAATTATTTCTCAATAAGAACCCCAATCTTCTTTCAGTTTAGAGAGGCAGTACGGTAAGCTAGTCAGTAACCCACCATCTGCTTCCTCTGGGCAGAGCTCACAGGGATCTCCCCATCCTTGTCCCTTTAAGGCACAGCAACACTCTTGTTTGGAGTGGTTTCGAGACTTCGGCACAGAACATTTTCCATCTTCAAACTTGGTAAAGCAGTAGCTCACTCTCAGATCTGCACAGAGAATAAAACTTGTTATGAGCAGTTAGGGTAACTTTGGCACAGTTTTCACTTAAGAGGTGTTAGCTGCAAAACTACAGGATACCCCCCCTAGACACCCAACTTCCATCTAGCTCTGTTAATAGAGACCATCATTGTCTCTGCCTGTGGAAGATTTGAATAAGGAGGAAGCTCCCTACCTCAGTAAAGAAAAGCTATGGGATAGTTTCCTACTTCAGTCATGGAAAAGCAAGGGTTTTTTTCTTTGGTCCAGCAGAAATGGAAGTACTGTCCTCTTATCCTCACTCCTCTTTGAAAAAACTGAATATTGCCTTACAAATTTATGTTCTATTACTAGTAAGAATCACTCGAGTTAAGAGATTTTCATCAACTTGCAATGACAATATTGTGCAGTGCTAAAATGAGAGGCAATTTTCAACGGCCCTTTCCTTCCTCATTCTTCCGGAGGTACACACAAACAAAGCCAACTCTCCCAGTGGCACTACATTTTATCCCCTGAAGCTGGGTAACCAGGATGCTGGACAGAGCTGAGATCACAGACCACAAGCATCCAGCAGGCAGGGAGCTGGCAGCTCTCTGCTGGCAGAGGGACAGCAACAGGGCAGTTATAGAAGCAGCTGCTCATCCAGTTTTCCAGCTGCAGCATCAATGCTGGGCAACGTCCAACCAAAGTCCTAGGTAATGGGAAGTTTTAAACAAAACTTTGTTTGGCCCAAGATACTTGAAAAAAGAACAATCCTCTTTAGGGCATGGAGAGAAGCCTTTTGAAGTTCATAAACAAGTGTGTATTTTCCTCTGACATTGTGTGGGAACACTGATCTGTGTTAAAAAAGTAGAAGACTGCGCTGCATTCCTTTTTATGATTTTGTTTCTTGGTGGTTTTTTGTAATTTCTTTTCTTCTTACCTGAAGAAAAGAACACGCTCTGACTGAAGAAACTTCATTTATACAAGCTACATAAACATAGCTAAAACATCCATGCTGCTTTCTTGAAGTTGAGGGAAGTGACTTTGCCAAACTGCATGGTGGTTTGGAGACTTCGATGAATGTTTACTGCAGGTTGGATTCATTTTTACCAAAACCACAATTTCATTTAGCCCACTGTGAAGTGAAGAACTCTCTATGGTGTCAACAAGCATCCCTGTTCTGTGCCAAGCAAAACTACAGAGGTCCTTGTAAAGGCCTTACTCATCAGTGGTTCCCACTGGGCACAGCGTATAGGACATTTAATGCTATATCTGTCTAATCATTTCCAAAGCCTTTAAAGTAACTCCCTCCCTAATTTGTTGTGCTTGTTCTTTATACTCAAAATAAACTAACCTGTGGCTTTTTGTTACTAGATATTCAGCTTTTAGCATCTTATCTGTTAGTGCCCATGTTTAGGCTCTGAACTGTGTACGCAGTAATCTGGAAGGCAACAGACACTTCAGACTTCCCTAAGCAGATGGGTGCTTATTGTCCACACAACACTGTTTGCAAATTTTCTCCAACAATCTTTTTTTCCACCCACATGTTTGCAGAGAGGATGAGCATATAATAAGTGTTATAGTGAACACGGTAAGTGCTAAGGACAGCCTTAAAATCAGAAATGCTGCCTTTACTCTCCTGCCCGTGTTCATGCTCCATCTCTGTGTCTTGTTGCTGTCTACAAAGAGTCCAGGTAGCCCAAATATTTCTTCCAGGGGTGCATGAAAGGATTTCAGGACAACATAATTTCTTTGCTTAACCTGGTGCATTTAACATTATCTTCGCCCCTTTTATTGCAATGTTCTGTTTAATGACAAACAGATGTTAGGGCAAGACAGAACCTGGCCCCAGCTACAGAATTATCATGTTTTCCCCATGAAAAACAATGTTTGAGTCCAGAATCTTCTTGTTGTATTAGAAACGGCTCACTAATAAGGCTTTTATGAAACAGCAAACAAATTTTGAAATGCCAGAAAATAGGAATGAACTTACCTTGGCATCGCCTTCCTGTGGAAGACACTACAAAGCCTTCCGGACACAGACATTTGAAACTGCCTGGAGTGTTGCTGCATGTGCCCAGGGCACAAATTTCTGGCTGTTCCACACACTCATCAATGTCTGTAAGAAAAGTAATTCAGGAAATGACAAATAATAATATTTACGCTGGCAGCTGTACTACATAAAGTGCAATTTTACATCATCATTGATATATAACAAAAAAGCCCAACAAAAAAAGAAGAGAAAGAGGAACCAGTAGTCTAAGTGCAAAATCCACAGTTAGTTTTCAAATCCTCAGGCAGTGGGCAAACTTCAGCAATGTACTATCAAGGAAGTAGCCTGGGATTATATTTTTCTAGAGTTCAGAGCAAGTAGTTCTGGTTCTAACAAATGTTGATGAGACCTTTTCTAGCATGTGAGAGACTTACTAGCAGCCATAGTTCAGAACGGTAGACTTCCACAAAGACTAAACATTACTCACATTTAAATGCAAAGGAAATACGTAACAACTGTGAGCAGCTAAGAAAGAGACAGAAGGATTGTTCTGTACACACCTTCACATTTGTCATTCTGTAGGATGTATCCAGGAGGACAGATACATCTGAATGAGCCATCCAAGTTCTGACATGTGCCCGGTGAGCATTTTCCAGGCTCCAATGCACACTCGTTGATATCTAAAAAAAAGAAAGACAATTTATTGAGGTAATTGCTGTTATCTCAATAAATCTCTGACTGAGGCCGCTTTAATTTTGATTCCATCAAACTGAAGGTGGAACTTCCCAGGAGCAGGAGAGGAGTCATCTTCTTGTCCTCTTGTCATTGTTTTCTTCTGCTAGGTAGGATGATGGCAGTGTGACAGTTCTCTCTGACCTCACTGTTCCACTAAGCGTATCTGCTCAAGGTTTGCTGCACTTTTTTCAACCATAAAAGAAAGCACTCACCAACACAAGTCCTTCCATCCAGAGCCACCTCGTAGCCATCATTGCAGAGACACTGGAAGGACCCGATGGTGTTCACACACTGACCATTTCTGCAGAGCATTCCATTTCCACTTGCACACTCGTCCACATCTAAGAAAAATAACATTGAAAGATGTCAGAAACATCAGCAAGAATGGAAACTGGGTGAGATTTCTGTTTCCTCCGTATCAACAAAGTAACTGATAACACAATCCCATTTCAAAAGCAAGTGAGGGGAAATCACTATGTTTTAAAATTGTCAGAGCAGGAGTAAAAACCAAATGTCCCTGTATCTTATGCCAACATTCAAGTGGCTCTAGAAAAGAGGCATAATTAAAGAGGCCTTTTGAGACTGCAGAAATAGAGTTTTGGCTTTAATCATGCAGATCATTCAAAAGAGAAGATGGTACTTATGGTACTTTTATTAGAAGCAGAAGGTCTCAGGAACACCCGCCTGCTCTCAGCACTCCTTACCTATGCAGTCGTTGTTGTGCGAGAGGATGAAGCCCAGGTTGCAGCGGCAGTTGAAGGAGCCGATGGTGTTCCTGCAGGTTCCGTTGCCGCAGGCGTCTCTCTCGCACTCATTAATATCTATGAAGGAACAGAAGAGAAATAATCCACGGCCAACAGACTGAATAGAAGGGAAGAAGATTGTCCTATCTCCCAGAAAGAAGATTTTACATAGGTTTACACTCTCAAGATTAACATCTACAAAAATAATCAAGAGACCAACAATCATTTACTTTACTGGGGCTCCTATATCACCCTTCCCAAAGTAAGTGTTATAAGTAATTTCTAACTTATCACAGTAAGTCTAAGCAATCTTTAGTTATAAGCATTCTGAAATCTCAGTTTGTTCATACAACACACAACCAACAGCTGTGAATGGGTTAAAGGCAAAATTCCCTTGTTAATGAAGATGACTGTTTCTGAAAAGGGCTTTTTTCTGGCAAGAAATCTACTCTTCATTCTCTCTATTAACAAGTAGGCAGTATACAACTGCTGCATTGCAATATTAATCTTGCCTAAAGGAATAAATGAGACATGATGCTCCAGCAAATTCTAAGAAGAATGAAATATTTCCTTCAAAAATGAAAGCATTAGCAGTTCATTAGACAGGATATGTAATTTTAAAGGTTCGCTCTACCTAATGAGATGCTTTTCATTTATCAGCTTTTTATCGTCTCTAATGGCCAGTCTGGCACCTCTGTCTGGTGGTAAATGGCTCATGATCGCAGTTATTGTAATGCAACTCCTTATTACAGAGGACAGACTTAGTAACTATCTTACTGGAAGCCTAAGTTCAGTTTAATTTGATATACTTGCCTATACACATTGTCCTGTCATCATTGGTTTTGAATCCATTGTGACAAATGCAGTAGAAACTTCCAACAGTGTCAATACACTGCCCATGGCTGCAGATATTGGGAATTTCTTGACATTCATTCCGATCTGAAAACAAAGAGGTGCAGTGAAAGTTAAGGCTTCTAAACTACAAGGCTGGAAAGATGCATTGGCAGCAACCAAGACAGTATCCAGTGCACAGCCTAACTTAAAACAATATTTTTAATTTATTAATAACAAGAATATTACTAAGTTAAACCCAGAAAAGGGGCTATTTGCATGCAAATGACCTCTTCCAATATTTGTGGACCTGAAAAAAATTTAGCATAAAAATTTTTAGCAAACTCAAATTCTTGCTGGAGGGAAAGCACATCACCATGGCTTTGAAAAGCAGAATTAATGACACGAGATTGAAAAGGGTCTGAGGGCTCTATATTGACTGCAGGAGATATGAAAGAGGCATATGAATTACAGTTTGCATTCTTCTCAGGAAAGCAGCTACTTGCATTTAGCCACACTTGGTTGTAGCGCAAATTGCATGATCAACTCATGGAATCAACAGAGCAGAAAGGGAGATGAACACCACACTTTTCTCACGAGGCTTACAGAGAGATAAAAGGCACTGTGGATTTATCAGCTCATCATGCAGAGATAAAACAGGTACACATACATGTGTTGCAGCATCCAAGAAATGTGGTGATCCTATAAACTGAACAGAGATCAAGCAGCAAGGAGAGTTACTGCTATATGGAGTCAGGAAATCTTTTGTGCAGTTCTGCAGAGAGGCAGCAAGCTCCCCTGCCAGCATGTGACTGCTGCCTTACAATAGCAGGGCATCTCCTATACTTGTTCAACAGCCGGCTACCCTCGTTACAAATGCTTTCAGGCAGAATGCAGGATGATACCAAGAGTAAATGAAATAAAATGTTAACAAACAAAATGTTTGTTCTCTGGCATAGTTTTTCCATGACAAATGAGAAACATGAATCAAATGAGGTGTTTCTGTTGACCTCATCATCACCAAGAGCTAGTTTGATTCAATATCCTTCCTTCCTTCCTATGCTGCAGCTCCAAACTATGAGAACTGAGGCGCTGCCATGAGCTTGTATTAAAATTGATTAGGCTCTAGTGTTCAGTAATTTTCTTTTACATACAATCTAAGCCAAGTAGATGCAGCTTCTCAGCAAACCATCCCCAAGTCGTTGCAAAAGTAAGAGTCAAGTTTCTAATTGCAAAGAACTTCACGTGCTAAATCTACTAAATCTCATTTTCCTGCCTCTCTTCTGCACTGTACTTGGCACAGGGACAATCAGCACATGGACAATCCTGACAGCCCCAGCCCCAGGAGCTCTGGACATCACACAGGACCGTGAGTAACTCTGGATGGGTGTGCACTGAGGACCAAGCTCTCCCAATGTTATTGATGATACCACTGCTAATTACAGTCTGAAGGAGACAGAAGGAAAGCCAGCGCTCTCTTAAGAACTCCTAATCCTCACAGCTCAGGAGAGGAGACAAAAGAAAAACTGAGTATCTGGTGCTTTGTTGGCAAATGAATAGTGATGTGAAAAACTAATCTGTAAGAAAAATTATTTATTTTACCACAATAGACAGCACCAGAAGAATGCTATTTTGAAGATAAGATAAACACAGTACTCCTAGCACTAGTGGCTGTGATATACCAGCTTTGACTCAATAGCACATAAACTACCAGGGTGCGATCGCTTGCAGTAGCATGGCTGATCCAATTCTGCAAGGTGCTTACCACTCTCGGCTCCCAGCAGAGTGGTTGGGAATTTCCTTCCTTTGCTGGACTATCAGCAAAGTACTATTGGTACTTTATCAACCATTTTTATTTTTACTCTAATTGTGTAACTTTATTTTCACCAAATATAAAATAAGAGCAAAATACAGGGAAGTATTACTGTTTGTGCCAATTCATCTCTGGAATTGTAACCCATATCAGAACCTTCCCTTGCTCTTCCTGTACTGCTGTAATGAACCCTCAACAACAATTACATTAAGAACATATTGAATATTTACATGTGCCACTGCATAGCTTAACAAAGCAAAGTTTTAGTTCTCATAGTAGCGTTCTGATTTCCCCTACACCCTTTTCCCTCAAGGATCACATGAAACAATGAAAAACTGCACTGCAGGGAAAAGTGCACTTCCTAAAACTCAAGTACTTAGAAGCAAAACCCCAAGGAAAATGTTACCAGCTTCCGCTGTAATTCTTATTTTGTTCAGAAATATATATAGTATATAATATTTACAGCAGCTTGGCCCACTGTAGTCTTTAAAATCTCAGCAATTCTTCAGGTAAGCACGATAACATGAATGCCTTTCTGGACTAAGATATTATAAGAAAAAGCAAATAGATTAGAAAATTGCAGTCCCACTCAGTGAGTATTTAAAAATAATGCTAGGGGGCTTGTTTAAATCTATCTCAAAGTTAGGAAATTCAACAAAAAGCTTTTCAAGTTAGTTATTGCATACAGGCAAGCAGATGAATCTAGCTTATCAACAGAGACTCCAGCAACAAGCAGTGAATTATTTGTAAAAATAAAAGTAGAAAATAAACTGCTAACACATCTAGAAAATCATAATGAAAATCAGAAAATACAGAAAGGTAGTGAATCAAATGGTCTTCCCTTCCTAGATGTGACAAGGGCTACATAAAAATGCTTGCATTTGGTGGGATAAAGTGAAAGATAAACACCTACTAAAGTTTTTCACTCCCACTTACACATCCGTGGGATGGGCCTGGAATTACCTTCTTGTTTAGGGCATGCTCTAAAAGACTTCAGGAGAAGAGTTCTTGAAGCTCAGATCATCTCCTGAACTACCAACTTTCTGGAGAGGAGAGATGCTTTTTCAAGCCCTTTAAAATCCCCTGGTGTGCGCAGCCCTGGCCAGGCACTCACCCATGCAGCGCCCCGTGGACGTGAACCTGTAGCCAGGTTTGCAGTCACAGCGGTAGCTCCCAGCCGTGTTCACACACTCTGCGTTCTGCTGGCAAACCGGTCCGTTTTGGCACTCGTCAATATCTGTCAAGACAAGAGAGGAATTTGATTTTTATAGTAAGCTGGCAGTGGAAAGATGTCAAAACCACCTTTTTTTAGAATAAAAGTATTAGTAGCTTTCAATGTAAACACCATCACAAAGCATTAGGCAAAAAAATTTTGATCAATTTTCCTTACTTCAGCTGCTACAAAAAGAGAGCTTTATCTCCCTAGAAATGTAACTGGCTTTCACTTAGAAACAGCACACAGAAGATGTTTTATCAAAGCTCTCAAAGCCTTGCCTGCAGCACCCATGCTGCTGGCAGTCATAACTCACACCAGAGAATGATAGCAATTCATATGCTACCTTCAGTTTCTCCACTAAACTGACTAATACAATGTTAGGAAATGTTTAAACTGGAAAAAAACCCCACCATCTGTTTATATTTTTTTCAAAAATATTTGTTCCATTAGAAAAAAAATAGTTTGGAATTAAAAAAAATTGTGCTCATAGTCTGACTCAAGACTACTATTTTTTTCTTGGCTTTACTGTCAAATGTGAAAAAAATATTTCTTCCCATGACTGCTGACTCATGTGCCTTCAAGGCCTTAGACGTCTGACAGAAAATCTGTTATTTTCTATGCAAAAGAATTCTAAATGTCTGAATTAACACAGACTTATTACACCGATACCAGTATTTCCCCCTCATTAAGGATGTTGAGCAAGGCTCTGATTTGGCAGTCTGAGTTGCCAGCTGGTGAACACCATTTCTCTGAATGGGAAGAGCACTCTACCTTCACAGATCAGCAGCTTGTCATTGTAGAAGAAACCCACAGGACACTCGCATCGGAAGCTGCCAACCATGTTTATACAGATCCCATTTTCACACACTCCAGGAATCTCTCTGCATTCATCAATATCTGCAAGAATAATTTTCTTTTAATACTTGTATAGAGCAATTCATGGAATCTCCTGCTACAGAGTATGTCCTTATGCATTTACCCTTTAAGATAATTTTCAACCATACAATGCAAGCATCAGAATGTTCCCAGCTGAAGAGTGAGTGAATCATTCCAAACTGCAGAAATGCAGGTATTTTGCTGCTTTCTCAGGTTCTGACTCTTCAGTGTACTGAAGGTAGATCCTGCTATAGAGGAATGCACAGGACACCACACATCCTTCCTCATGGCTCCCACCCACAGCCCCAATGAACCCCATCACCTTCCCGAGGCTGCAGTGGAGTCACTGGGAGAGCCAAACAGAGACAATGGAACTGTCTTTGGTTTAACACAGGAGAGCATGACCGAATGCAAGCACTTACCAGAACTGGTTTTGCACTGTTTTACCCTAGTTAATCTGAAAAAACTTTCCGAGTTTTATGTAACACTTTGAAAGTGCCAATGACAGGTAACATCTGAAGTGCTGCCAACATGCTATTAATTAGATTGATTAGGCCAGGCAGCCAGGGCTTGCCAATGCTTTATATACACCTCAGTTAAGTAACTGATTTTGGCAGAAGAAAACCCAACTGCTATTACAATTATATGTCTTGCCTCTTGGGTCCTTCCACATCTTAATATTCTGACATGAGGGAGTTCAGAGACTCCTCCAAAGCCTCTGCCTTTAGTAAACATTGCCATATGCACTGAGGTACACAGACATAGAATATGGTGGGAAATGATCAGCTAACAGGAGTTTCCATCAGATAATGATGGTTTCATTTTTTTTTTATTTTGCTGTTGGATCCAACCCTTAATTTTCTACATTAGAGTCTGTAATTTTGAATCCTCTGATAAACAGGATGAGTAAAAACAGAGCTATTTCTGTTTCTGAAACAAACAACTGGAGCAACTATATAGAACTTTAACCCAGAGAGTAACACCATTGGACTGCAAGCAAATATTAGAGGGTACACAGAGCACTGCCCCTGCAGAGAGGGCTCTCCCTTGATCCCGTGCCTGCAGGTGCAAGGGACATGAACAGCCCCTGTGCAAAGCAGCAGGCTGAGTGCTGCAGCCTTGATCCCAGAGCAGCAGGGAGAGCTGTGGTCTGCACAGCTGTGAAAAGCTGTGTGTGCACCACTCCCAGCACAGGCCTGCACGCACTGGGGTGTACTGGTGGGCTCTGTGGGATGGCCCTTCTGTTTCCATTGGCTCCTGACCTGCACAGCTCCATGCTGTGGCAGGGCACACAGAGCAGACTGCAACAGCCCTGCACACGTCAAACACGGCAGCTGCAGCTTTCACCTGTGCATGGCAGCAAGATCCAAGGGCTCCCTGCTGATCCTGAGGAAGGGCCCAACTAGCTCTGCAACATTTGGACTAATGCTAATAGCTAGAACAGGAAACTTTGCTTCCAAGAAATTACCTTGTAAATAATAAATATTGTACATTTCTGTAACCTCTTTAAAACTTACATTCCCCACTTGACTAGAAGTATTTCCATCTAACTAGCTAAACACTGCATCACAGCAACAGCTTCATGCTAAAGCATCTGATTACTGCCTATATGCATCTCTGTTTGTTACAGGGTACATTATCTGCTTTTCATTTGCATTTTAGTGTGAATAAAAACAAAAGGGAGTCCCATTAGGGATTTACTCAATTCCTTGTCCTAGAATTCCTCATTCTCTCCCTCTTTTTGTTTTGCAATTTGTTACTCACGATTCAAATGTAACACACAATAACATATGTGAGAAATATTCCAGCTGAGCAGAAAAAAGGATTTTTGTGTCAAACCAATACCCAGGGGGACTGATGTGAAATGTCAGACTAAATCTTGCTTTAGTTTGAAGGAAAGACTCCCAGTTCCCCTCAGACCAAATGCTGGTTGGCCTCACTCCCAGACCTCTCATTCCCAGTATCTGTGCCCTGCTCATGTAGGGCTGTAACAGTTTCTTTGGAGCTGTGTGTTGCCTTGATTACAAGCAGCAACTATCACAGCTGCCAGCTAGGAGTAGCCAGGCAGAAAGTTTGCACTTAAGTTGGACTTAAACAGAGGGTTGAACTCCATTACACTGTTTAATTGTTATTCCTCCCATGAAAAGAAAAAACTGGGAAAACAAACCTCCCCTCTTCCCTCAGCAGAGGTAGCATGGAATTTAGTTCAAAACAGAAATTACAGCTCACCAACTGGTAATCCTGTATAAATGTCAATGAAGAAGCCAGGCCTTTGACTTCCACAGAGTGTGGAGAATTCATCTGCAACAGGAAAAAAAAGCAGTGATTAAAGCACTTGGAATTAATCAACAGTCAAAAATTCATCATATCCTCTGGCCAAGAAAATTCTTCTACTCTTTCAGCACCTGCAGGGCACACAGAGGTGGGCAGCCCCTTTCCCAAGCTCACTATGTGAGTTCACTTGGGTTCCCATCCAGTTGGGATCACATGCTTATTTTGCTCTGCTTATGCCCATCCCTGTGCATCACAGTGTTTGCATACAACTTCTTAAAAACCCGAACTACAACTTGGAAGTTAATCAAGTGTCCAGGAAGTTGCTCTTGAAGCAAACCACCTCAAACCAGAGTGGGATGCTCTGCAGTCTTACCCAGTGTGGAAGAGTCATGTATGCCCATACAATTAGCAGAGAAACTCCTACACCTTACATTTAGCTGCTCAACACAGCTCATTCTCAGAGCACACCAAGAGACCTCTGTAAGCCCACGGCTGCCACAAAGGCCCTTCATGGCAAACAGCAATCGAGGCAGAGCAGAGCAGACGTATTTGTTGAAGCAATAGCAGTAAAATCTTGGTCAGTGCCTCAACACTGGATCAACAAGCCCTTGCAAAGAGATGGAGTAATCAATATAGAGCATGGAGTCTCTGAGACACTGAAACCGGCACAAGGGAGGCACAACCCAGCAGCATGGGCACAAACCACTCCACATATGCCTTCATTGTGGCTAGGGCTGATCATCTCCAGGACAAAGAACCAACTAATCCCTTCATTTAGACACACAAGAGCAGAAAAAGACATAGCATCTCTAATGGTGTTACACTCACTAATAGCAATTACGATGTTACCAAGGCTTTCAGACAGCTTTACAATGCAAAAATGCACCTGTGCTCGGGATAGGACACTGTTCACAAGGCTTATTCCATGCACGCCCAATGTTGTAGGAACAGCAGCACATCTTCTTGGTCATATTGAAGAGCAGCTCACCATCACAGGTTTGATTGTCAGCATAGTAATTTCTGTAACACAGACTTCTTCTCATATCTGTGAAAATGAAGAAAGCCTCAGGCCAATGCAGTAGGCAACTCTTAGGGAAGATGATCTCCCTGGCCCAATGCACAGAGATGAAGCTTTTAAGCAACCCCAGCACATACCCATGCAGTTGTTTCCTCCATTGACTTGCATGTAATCAGGAGGACAGATGCAGGTGTAGTTCCCAACAGTATTGTAACATGTGCCAGGCCCACAAATGCCAGGTGTTTCACACTCATTCACATCTAGAAGAGAACAAACAGGCAGTGAGTGAGTGGCCACAGAAGCTTTCTTGTTATGCCTTTGAGAACAAAAATGTCTCAGTAAGGCCTGAGGTAGGGAGGTACTGGTGGAAAAGAGCTGAAGGGGCTCTGAGGAAGGTCATGGTGGAGTGAAGCCACACAGAGAAGGAATCAGTGGCACACGTGGCCACGGAAAGCCCAGCTGTGGTGCAAAGATGGGAACTCCCGATACGCCTGAGTAGCTCAGAAACAGCAATTTGGCTTTTGCACCTGTTGCACAAAAGTAGTATTTGAAGATCTCCTCCATTCTGGATTCTTAGATCTGGAAAAGAACCACAGTGGTTCCCTGTGGAGTTCCCACTGAGCATTGCCTGACTGGGGAAAGTGAGAAACTTTCCCAACACAAAATGTCATATTTACTTCATCAAGAGATTAAGTTTTGTTTAAAAAAATCTAACCAAAACCAAAGACAACACCATACCCAAAACACCTCAGCTCCCAAAAGTTAAAAAATATTTCCCCAGCCTCACAATTTTAGAGTGTCTTTGACACACCACTCAGCATCTGTCAAGCTACGTTAGCACAATACGGATGAAGCTCTTTGGTTCAGCCCTCATTTAGGGCCTGAATGTTTTGTAACTCTGCAGTATTTTGCACATCACAGGCACTACATTAACATTATTAACAATCTGGAAGACTGAAGACAGCCTGGACAATGGGAAATTTTGGAACATGATGGGTTGCTTAAGATTGTATGGCAAAGTCCAATACACCCTGAGAGTGGCACATAATGTGACATGTACTACTGACTCTGCCACGACAAGGAAAATGTTTTGCAGTATTTTCAACCAATATTTTCAGTTGGCTATTGGATAAGCAGGAGTGAAAAAATACATGGACACACCAGCCCACCAGATTAATGGGGAAAGTTTGTTCTTTTATCTGACTGCTTATTCATTGCCCATTACCAAACAGCTATTTCTTATAGCCAGTTAGAAAATTCTATTTTACAGAAAAAAATGTTGGGTTTTCTGGTTTTAAAACTTGCATATATTTCAACATGGTCAAGAAGGAATTTTCACACTCTCAACACAAGACTACAACTTGTTCAATTTTCCCACGCTAAAGCTTTACACTGCTTAGTCTGGTTATGCTCCTTTTCAAGGAAAGATTAATTCTCTGCACAGTGATCTGTCACCATTTTCAACGAAAAATGCAGAAGGCTAGTGAAGTGAAAGCTCCATACCATCACACACTCGAGTCTCTTCATTCAAGTAGTACCCTGATGGACACTGACACTGGAAGCTACCAAATGTATTAATACATTTTCCTCCTTGGCAAAGTCCAGGCAGTTCCTGACATTCATCAATATCTGTCAAAAAAACCCCATAAACATTTCATTAATGTTTTCCATGAAAAAAAACCCCAAAACCTCACTATAGAGTTTCACAATTTCAGACATACAAATATAGGAAATTGCAAACATTACCTTCTAATATAACTGTAATAGGGTTTGGTCGGAATCCTTCCCCTCCAGGGCAAAGAACTTTATATTCAGCTGAAAACAAAATCGATTTATGAGCATATGATTGTAGAAACATTTTCAGCACAATTGTTTTTGAAAATGGATCTAATTATTACAGATAATTCAAATGTAAAGTTACAAATTTACCAGATAGAGACATTAGGTTTTACTCTGTAGCATTAACTGTTATTCCATTTCATAACACAGTTTTTGGTATAATAGCAAACTTGCTCAGAAGTGATAATAATATTCTGACTAAATAATCTTTCCAAAAGACTAATGAAGTTTTTGGTTAAGACCAGTGGAAGCCTGTCCCCTGCATGGCCACAATCAATGTGCACCATTATTTGAGCTACCTGGCTAAATTAGGAAAAACCCCCACTAGCACATTGCTGTGTTTAAGCCAGGAAAAGCAGACTTACTGGTGTTCACGGGTGGGCAGTGCTCGCAGGGAACTCCCCACGCTTTGCCCAGGGAGCAGCAGCAGGAGGCCTTGGAAACACCCACTCCAATCTCATTGCTGCAGAAGGTGCCGCCGTTGTCTCCCCGAGTCTTGATGTCCAGGTAACAGTTGCCAGATCGTGTATCTATTCACAGCGACAAATGACATAATGACAAACACATCTTAGGAGAGAGCAAAACACAACACATCCTCTCAGAGTGAGGGATACCTACAGATGGCTCCCATTTCTTGCAGGACACCAGTGCAAGTAAGTTGTGTTGTCCAGGGGGCTCAGCATTTCCACTCAGGAAGGTTGTTGGTGCCCCATTCCTTGGCTTTGTTGGACTTTTCACAAAGTAGGAAATTTACTCATCATGACCAAGGGCAGTTCAGCCAGGCTTTTTCTCATTTTCACTCACACTTCCCCCCACATTTGTACATCCTTTCAGTTCCAGATATCCACTCCTTTCTCCTCTACTCGAGGTTCACAAGCAGGAAAGCATCTACTAAATGTTAGGAATTTCAAACACATTTGAATCTGAGAAGCATCCCTACACCCTCTTAAACAAACAAAACCAAAAAAATACTAGGATTACTAAGCAGTTGGAGCCTAATATAAGAGCATTTCCATTGGTCATGAAACTGCACTTAGCCAAGTGCACTCAGTGCTCCAAGAGCATGGGTGGCTTCATGCCACAACTTCCTCTGCCTGCCATCTTGGGGCCAGCTGGATGTGGGCTTAAGTTTGTTGAATTTTAAAATTGTCTCCTGCCTGCTGTAAATTGTGGAGAGCTCTAACAAGCCCCAGGGGGTTGGTTCTGGCAGCGGGGCACTGCTGGCATGCTGCATCAACTCTGGACATGCTCCTGCTGCCCTGTTACAGCTTCTAAGCCAGGGGCAGTGGGATGGGAATTGAAGAGCCTGACCAAGCCCTTTCCCATGGCCTGGGACTGTATTCCTAAGCAGTGAGGCTTGCAGTGCCTCTGTGGAACTCCACTTGTAAACAGCACGAGGAGTGGTCCCTTACCAACGCATCCAACTCGGGTGGGATTCAGCTCGAAGTCAGGAGGGCACTCACAGGTGTAACTACCAGCAGTGTTGATACACGTGCCACTAATGCAGGTTGTAGGGTCTGCACATTCATTAACATCTGCAAGAAAAAACCAGCATGTGATAAGCAAATACTCAAGGACACTGAAAATCAAAGATATATTAGGTACCATATGCTGACCATAAATCCATTTGTTACGAGATACTGATCTCCAGAAAGTTCCAAAAAAAATTGGCATTTTAGAAGAATAGTAGTCTGAAATTTCATAGGAAGAAAAAAAAAAGCTTTCTTCCTGAAAAAAGTCAATCTATGAACAAGATTCACATAAAGTACTAAAAAAAACTACTTAAGGGGAAAATACAAGGCAAGGCCATAGCTTACCATCCAGTATCATGAAGTACTGTACAAGGCACAACTCCTCTCTGCCAGAGGGTTTCTCTCTGATCTGTTTTTCCCCTTCTTAAGGGGATACCAGAAGCTGGCAAAGAACAGTAAAGAGGAGCATAAAAATGGTATGGAGAATCCTGTGTTGTCTGTATTTTCTTATATCCAATTTGATTTGTACAGCTTCTTACAAGAATTTTCTAAGGAGCTGACTGTGGCACTAACAGAAGATCGAGAAGCAGGTTGTTCAAAGAGTTACCTGTGCAGTTGCCACCACTTCTGTCCAGCTCATAGCCCACTTCACACTCGCATCGGAAGAGTCCAGGGAGGTTATGACAAGTCCCGTAGACACAGATGTTAGGAAGTGAGCACTCATCAATATCTGATTAAGGAACAGGAGGAGAAAAATATGAGGTTTCCTTATCTTCTTGAGACATAGACAGAGAACTGTGAAAATTTTCAGCAGCATGGAGCTGGGAGACAACAACTTCTGCACACCATGTGAGACAAGAAAAGGTAACATGGAATATTTATATTGGAGCCTAAGGAACCTAATATCCATAATGATTTTTTGGGGAAAAAGGTTCCTTCCAATATCTCTGGAAGCTATGCCATAAACAATCCTAGCTTATTAGCGGGCTATTCTGACAAGTGGCAATATTAAACCTAGCAGAAGATATGCCTTAATAAAATGAAGTTTACTATAAACCAGCAGTTATCTGCAGAAAGCTGGACACCAGCAAGGGAAAAGCCTGTGCCCAAAGGTGAACTTCATGTTCATCTTTGGGTTTCTGCACTTGACAGATCTAAAGTTTGGCAAGCAGGCACTTTTGTGCCTTTTCTCCAAATCACTGAGTCTGATTCAATATTTACTGAACGCCACACACACTGCACGAAGAACAACTAATTTGATACAATAAAAAAGTGTGTGTTTAAAAAGGACCTTAAAATACTGCATTTAGCGTACACATCTGAGACATGAAGGCAAGTCTGTTTTAGCAACAGGAGCTAGGTTCTATAAAAGCTATTTAAACCTAGCTAAAAGGTTTGAAAGTAAATTGTTTCATGAAATGCTATGAAACCCAATACTGGTTTAAAGAAAAATTCACTCTCAAATTATTTCACTTGATAGATTACTAAAAAATACACAGAACACTTTGCAAGGGGAAAAATCCTATTTATAGTGATGTACTTATGAATTCCATCAAATACCAGTTAGTGTGAGTTATTACTGTGTCAGATGATAAGGCTGTGTCTTCTTGACTGACTTAACTGATCAGTGTTATACCAAATGAGGACTTCAAATGTTCAAATCAAATATATGGCCTTAATCATGTTGGTAACCTTTATTACTTGATTGTTTTGAATCTTTGCATATGCAAATCTCTTATGAATGAGTTGTAAACTGTTAACTGATAGCTCACTTTCAAAACTCAACAAATAGTCAGATAGGATTTTTTTTTGTGGTCATATAAACTTTATGCAAGGCTTCACACTCTGATTCTGCCCCTCACAGAAGCTCTCACAGCCTGTTCATTGTATTTGCTACCAAATCACTGTTTTCCAGCTTCATACACACCAATGCAAAGTAACAGCCTTTTCTGTTTAATTGTTTTGAATAAAATGAAGAACTGGACACAAATGATCAAGAAGAAATGGCAGCTATCAGTGCCAATTGGATCACCAACTGGACCCTAAAATAATATATTGTGATAATGGCTTTGGAAAGCTGTTCTCTCTATATACAGCAGGTAGATGAACACCTAGAGGTTCATAATAAATGTATGAAGTGCAAAAAAGCAAATACTATTAAAAATTTTTGTGCAGTTCTCAATACAACCACAACAGCAAACAATTGTAAAAATTGGAACATAAAATACTATTAAGGTAGAATCTGTTAAGTGTTGTTTAAAGCTTACAAAGAATTACCTTCACATGCTTTCCCATCCACACTTGGCAAAAATCCCATATCACATTCACAGCGATACGCTCCAGGGGTATTGAGGCACTGCCCATTTTCACAGAGATTCAAGTTTTCTGAGCATTCATCGAGATCTGTAAAAGGAAGAAATATTGCAAGTTAGCAGTAAAGATGGTTTTCTCACCAACATTTGAGCTGAAGCATGCAGTGTTTCAAGCATTTTAATGATTCTATTGTATCTGAACATGTGCAGAAGAAACTGCAATCTACTTATGCGCAGAGGTTACTACATGTAGCAGCTCTGTATATTCCTGACATGTTGAAAATACAGTTTCTAATCAAAAGGAAAATCAGAGAGGCACAGACTTCTAAAGTAGCTACAGTTAATAACAATTGGAGGCAGTATACAGGGTCAAATTTAGCCTCAGAATGAGCACATGAAATTTATTACAGTTGTTGTTTCTATAACAGCAAAGCCTAGAGGCAGTAATTGGAAAAAAAAGAGAGGTTTACTATGCAGTGAGCAAACATATGGTAATAGGCAGCTCTCCACACTAAACATCAAAACACTGACAAAAAGTGGCATGAAAGAACTTCATCAAAATTAAACTGCAGGTTAACAGCTGATGAGAAAAGCAGCCTTGCTACTGGACTCCACTCACCTTCAGATAGACCATGGCCCTCACTCGCTAGCTGAAATGTTACACATCACAGAAACACCTCCTTACTGCAGCAGAGTCTGGCTGGCAGCATGAGTTTTGAAAAGTCCATGGCTGATAAATCAAAATCACCTACCAGGGCGAATGCTGCACACTGCACACTTTGGCAGAGGGTTTACAGAACATTTGAGTGCTTTAGTTTGAGTCCCAGACATCTCTTGAATTCACAAACAATAAAGAATCCAAATTAAAAAAAAAAAAAAAGTTCTGCTGAATGCAGAAACTCTGTAAGCACTCCATCTGAAGGGTGGAGCTTACAGACTCCTGGAAATCATCATACAGGAAATTAACAAAGAGCACCGAGTTAGGAAGGCCACTGAGGAAGCTGAATCAGATTCAAGATGAAATTATACAGAGAGAATTAAACAGAATTCCAGGGTCCCCTTAGAATTTGGAATAATTCAAATTCAGCCTCAAGCCTGCTAAGCCAGATCCTCAGATGCCCTAAAAACCTGCTGTAGTTGATAGAGTGCTGCTGATTCGCACCAGCTGAAAACCCGGCCCACCAGTCCTGCCACACGGCTCTGCTCCAAAGAGCATCACCAGCCATGGAGCACCCCAGCCACACTGCGATCCCCAGGGCAAGAGCAGGGCTCCTGGTGACTCAGCACACATGCGCTGATCTGTTCCTCAAAGCAGAAGACAGGAGTGTGGGTGGGAAACATCTCTCCAGCAAAGTTTTATAATCTCATTTACAGTTTATAAAATGAGGTTTCAGAAGCAGCTACTTCCTCCGTTCTACATGCCAGCACTGCATCCTGACACCTTCTCTCAGGATTATGGAGTAAGGAAGATGGACATCGCACACTCACTTGTGGAAAGGACAAACATTTTTAGGCAATTTTATGAAGTAATTTTGATGCATACGCTCTATTATTTAAGTATTACGGTGAGTAGCCAATGAACTAGTTTACTAACAAGCCAAATTACATAATCAAGAATTGTTTTAGTAATTTTACCACTCACTTCAACTAACAAGAAAAGCTCAATGAAAAATTGCATTTTATCAAGTGAAAAAAAGTGATTGATTTAGACTTTGTATAATATATAGTATTTCTTTTAAGCAATGGCAACCTAGGCGAAGGAGAAGACAATGGATGATGACATATGAATGAAAATTTCAAATGTTTAAAAGCTATTTTTGTGTATTGGATCATAGACTGACTTAGGTTGCAAGGGACCACGGGAGTTCATGCGATGGTCTCCTCAGACAGCTCACCTGTACAAGTGAAACCATCCCCGGTGTAACCTTCTTTACACAGGCAGCGGTAGGAGCCCATCGTGTTCTTGCAGTCAGCATGTGGGCTGCACATGTGGGTTCCATTGGAGCACTCATCCAGATCTTTAAAATAGTAAGAAATGGAAAAAACAATTAGTTAAAAAACCACACATGAATACAAACTTTAAGTAGTGTATGGCATACAGAAGCTCTACTTTAAATAATCTTCCATAATAAAACCCACACGTATGTGTGGCCATCTGACTGAAAAAGTGGGGAACAGCTTATTTGCAACCCATCAAAGAAGTTTGACAAGGTAACTGGGACTGAGGAAGCTCCAGGGCACTCAGTACTAGGACCTGTACCCTATTTCCATGGGGAGCACCAGGAGGCCTCTCACTGACTCCCATCAGCTGCTCTCAAGCACAAAGCATCTCTCTCCACGGTCCAGTCTGTTCTCAGCGTTTCACAAGCCAAATATGAGATAATGCTGATTTCACAGTTACCATGGTGGTGAATTTGTCCTCCAACAGATCATGTCAAATCAACCTAACAAGTTCAATAACCATTTGTCTGCTTAGTTTATAGGTGTGGTATTGTTTTTTCAGAATTGCTAGAACCCTGTTGTGGTCTGATCTTACAAATAAACACAAATGCATAAGACCCTCACCTGTGCACTTGATACCATTTCCAATCCAGCCAGGGCTGCAGCTACATTTGAAGCTTCCTGCCGTGTTTGTACATATGGCGTGTCTGTCGCAGTTATGGGCTCCAATTTCACACTCGTTGATATCTGTAGAAACAGAGATGTTTGAGGTGCTCAGGGAACACATTTTCTCGTGTCCACATAACTGACACTAGAATTTCTCAAGAAAGACAACGTGAACATGAAAGCAGGCCTGCATTTCTTTACAACATGACATTTAAAAAGGAAGCTGAAGAGAAAATCACAACAAAGAAAAGCAAAGCAAAGCAAAGAAGCATGCAGCATATTTCCTGCGTGCTGCCCCACTACCTATTTTTCTGACAGGCATATAAAGCACTGCTTCTGCAGTTCGCTCCAAAGCCTGTATTCAAGAAGGAAAACAGTAACTCAGAACATGGCTTTCCCAGTGTGTCCATCCTGCAGAGATGGGCAGAGTCCACAGAGAGGGACCACATTGATTGCTCCACATTGCATGGTTTGCTAAAAAGTCTCAGAGGGAACTCTGCTGCTCAGGGACTCCTGGCATGCAGCACTCCCACAGCCCCCACGTATCTGCAGACGCTGATGAACACCAGCCAGGCACCACCAGCCAGCTGCCCCTAGGATTATCCCCAGGCAGGGAACGAAGCGGGTTCTGCTTGGCCAGAGGCTGTGTGGAAGGTGCAGGATGGGCTGTACCACTGTGTTAGACAGGACAGCTGAGGGGCTCATCAGGCATGCAGTTTGCTGGGAACTTAGGAAACCTAACACAGTGGGAAAAGTCAGCATCCTTGGAGACACCAGGCAGCAAGTTGTCCAGTCTTCAATATTCACGTTCATGCCAGCACATTATATTTCAGTACTTGCTACTTTCACCTGATTTTCATTTTGGGGCATTCTCTGGCAATGTCAAAATGTATAGACTGTAAAACCCGAACTGAACTTCTCACAAAATATTATTAATGCCCTGTATAAGTACTTGCAGAATGTATAAATGCAAAGACAAAGTTTTCAGAAATTACTACTGGTAACTAAAACAAAACTGACAGAAATCTTCTTGCACATCTGAACTTTAGATTTTACAGTATTTTGTGTAACTGAGCTCTTGAACTGCGATTTACTTCCATGCAGGATGTAACTTACCTAGAGGTCACATCACTTAAAACTGATACCCATTTTTTTAGCCCTCCCAGGTGTCTTTAATGTTGCTGTAAGCCAAATCATCTCACTCTCTAAAACAGCTGATGGAAAGGGAAAACAAGCTCACAAACTCTACATGATTCCACAGACAAAAACCCAGCTCAGACCCTTCTCAAGAAGATGATTAAGAAAAGGCATCAGCCATCAAATATGTATCCCAAACCTTTGGGATTCTCAGGCCCAGAATCACAGACTTGAATTTCCCTATGATTTTACCTAAAAACAATTAGCTCTTCAAAGAGGGCAAGATAGTGGACCTACTGGGGAAAGTGTCCAGGTATCACCTTAACCATTTCCTTCACAACACTCTCTTAGGTTTTTCTGCCCACACTTGTCTAGACAAAAGGCTGTGTCCTTTCACTATGCCCTGTACACATATTTTGCCTTTTCACAAAGGCAACATATGACTTCAAGAAGCAGACAACATCTGTCTATTATCCGAAAATTAAATACTCGAGGCCAGAAACCACCCAAATCCACTGCTGGTTGGGAGGAGGGGTGGGTATTTGTTTGGTGAGATTTGTGTTTGCTTGGGGTTTTTTGTTGTTGAGATTTTGTGAGCTTTTTTGTGTTTTGGTTTTTTGGGGTTTTTTTGTTTGGGTGGGGTTTTTTTGGTGAGTTGACTTTTAAGTTTTTGGAGTTTTTTTAGTCTGTTGAAGTAGAATGTCATCCAATCTTAGTTTTCTGAGTCTCTTTCTAAGTGAGGCATTGCTTAGACTCAAAACTCCAGACATGAGCATTCCCATAATCTGAATGCTGATGTCTAGATATAGATCTAAATCTGGCAGCTGGAATCTACCATTAATGAATGTTGACTCCACCAACAGGCCTGAAAACATGCAAATGGACACTTACTTCTTAAAACTAAAAAAAATGGGTCAGGAGCGAATAATCTCAGAGCATATTTGCCTTGAGCATGTGCAGAAGCTCATATGAAGATAACATCATCCTAAACAGGAAACTAGCGTCTGTCAAAAATCTTAAGGGTGGCCAGAAAAAAAAGCAACTCATTTTGGCTTGGGGAAAGACTAGAAGGAATTTAGAGAGGTCAGCTACAGTATACACTGACATAAAAAAGCTCAGGCAAACACTCTACATTTTAACCTTTACATGATTTTAAACCCCAAACTGTTAAAACCACTGCTTACATTAAGACTCCACTGTATTTGATTATTTGATGCTTTGAAACATACAATCACAAGTTTCTTATACCCTGCAGAGCACAACAAAACACCACAAAAAAACCCCCATCACCAGTAGAGAGGTTTCAGCCAAGAATTTTTTAAAACCACCAGCAAACACAAACAGAAACTTGCATGCAACAGCTACACCGCAATGAAGTCATGCTCAGGCTCAAATTTAAGACAACCCAGGCCAAATTTTCCACTCCCCCTAAAGTGACTGTGGACTCCATCCCACCACGCACTGACCCACTGACATATTGTACCTGAGAACCCCCACTAACACCTCCCCATGGATCAGCAGCACCACAACACCGGGGCCCTTGCAGAGGACACTTGTTCCCCCATCAGCTGTTTGACCACACACTAAAAAGCTTAGAATCTTCTGTGGGATGAAAGCTGCAAGTATAAATCTATATCCAAATACAGGTATTTTGTTAATGGGATCAACTTTCTCAGGCATCAGCCACTGAAATGTCATTCCACTTGCTTTGTATAAAAAAGCTTTTCAGCTTTTCTCCAGTAAAGTTTTCAATAGATTTCAATGCTTTTTTGCCTAAGATCAAGTAGGGAATTATGAAATGTATTCTCTAATACCATCTACCTGTAAAGGGACATTGCAGGGCTTATTTTCATGATGCACGGAAAGGTTTTCAGATACTTAAATGAAAGCTGATTGATGCATATAAAATATCATCACTGTCTTCATCCCAGATTTTACTTCTTTTCCCCTGCATTTAACTCAGATGTTGTTTTGCTATAAACCCTATTCTCTTCCTTTCATTGCACAGCTGAGTTATAAGCCTACATTTATTGCATTGCAATTATTTCCAAGGCAAAAGAGATCTCAGACCAAACATGGTCCTGTGTAAACGGTGCACTGAAATCAATGGAATTTATGCCTGCTTATACTGGAGCTTAATATGGATTTATGTTGCCATAAGTGTTGAATTATGGCTTCACAGAATGAAAAAGAAAGGAGAAGTTGAGCTCTGTAGGGGAAAAATTAACTCAGTATCTTTAATAAAAGCACGAGCCCAGCCTGTTCTGCCTGCATGGCAGTACAAACAGTACTACACTCTTCAAACACTCCAGCTATTTTTGTTTAATTGTCTGAAGACAAAGGCATTACTTGGTCTGAGCAAAGGTATCATGACCCAAAGAGCACCCACGAGGACACTACTCAAGTCAGGGTTTCACACAATGATGGCCTATTCCCACTGACTTCATGGGGATTTTCACTAAAGAGTAAAGGAGTGAGTCACTGATTTATATCAACCTTCTTCTGCCTCCAGTGTGAGTCCGTGACAAGCCAAGGAAAATAAAGACATTCCAGTCGGAGACTGACACTGCATCCTCAGCCGGTCCCAGTGTGCCCCAGTGCTGCTGCACACATGTTCTCAGCTTTGCAATTGCACAACTCCCATTAATACTAAGGGAGTTGTCTGCCTACAACAGATGAGAATACGCATGATAAATAATATGCAGGTCTGACATCATAACAATCCCAAGCACTCTGGGGAAAAAAACCTGTCAGTCACCCTATTTTGTTGGCTCCTTCAGTTCTCTTCTTTGGACAAATATTTTTCTCTCAAGCCTTTGGCAATTAGTAAAGTGTCTCTCCCATTAATCACAGTGGCACAAATTTTTAGGGCTGTCAATGTGTGTGAAGCAAAAATACACATCACATATACCTGTCCTGCTTTGCACTATGCTTGCAAAATGTGGCAACCAAAGGAAAGAAACTGCTAGCCAGTATCTGCACAACACATCCTTACCCAGTCTGGAAGTGGATCATCGAAGCTGGCCAGAGAGGAACATGGAAAGAAGTTACTGTTTCCACACCTATACTCTAGAAACATTCCTTTGTATTTGAACAGAATGCGGGTGTACATTAACTGAAGGAAATACACATGTTCATCACTGGGCATGAAATCCTCTAGGTACTCTGGGTACCATTTTCTGTTAGGTTTCACTGGGCTTCAATAGTCTATAAGGATCCTTAGCAAACTGTGAATTTAATTCAGACTCCACCTATAAATCAGTACTGTTTGTCAGAATTATGCAAATCCCTTAAGCATTTTCTGACTTTTACATTTTTTGGCAGTCTCTGCATATCTGTGCATTTTATCGCACTGACGTTGCACTGGCATTTCGAGCCTGGGTCCAGTTCCCCCAGGGCCAGTCGTCTGGTGGAAGTCCCAAGGCATTTCCTCCTCCTGGGTTGCTGCCCATGTAATCAGGTAGGAAAAACGAGGGCTTGTCAGAGGGAAAAGACCATGAATTTCAACTTGGTGCTCATACAAGTAGAAAAAGATATGGAAAAATTCCCCTATTCTGATCTTCCTTGATGTAAAATTGTTTTCTCTTTTGGAACCACTCTCAGATTTTATTCAGCATACTGTACTCCTGGAGTTTCACAGGGGACAGTTCAGCTCTTGCCTGCTATCCATCCTTACATCATCAGCACACTGGGGCACAGTGTGTTATTGCTGGACAGATGCCTACTGCCAGTGCACTGCTCCTGTGATACCCCCTTTGGTGGGCAGCATCTCAATATCATTATCTTCTGGTATTTGGCCTGACACAGCCAGCTCCCAGATTCATGAGGGCAAACATATGCTTCACTGATACCAGAACTCTTTTGTGCCATCAACCCTGAAACACAACGTGTTATTAATGGCTAGAAGCCATTGATAATGGAGAGGAGAGCACATTATACAAGTCACAAAATATTATGTCTCTAATTCTGAGGGCAAATGACAGGCTGACCTCTTCCTTTCCCTGTATCAGTGTCTGACCTCTCCAGAACCACGTTCCTGTCAGCCATGCAGGGTATGCAGTGTGCACTCACTCCTCCGGTACCCACTAACGCCACCATCACTGGATGATGTTCAACACCAAACTCTGAGCTCACAGCCCACAGCACGGCTGCAGCTGAATACCTTCCACCAGCCTTTCTCCAAACAGCAGCAGCATGGCCCTTGCAGAATCAGAGCTTGGTCTCAGCCTTCCAGCTCCCTGAGCCTGCTGTGGAGAAACCCAGCTGCCTTGTAACGTGTCTGGTTTTGATCTGTTGGCCATGTTGAGCAATTACTGCCCAAGCTCACCTCTCTCAGTTTGACTCTGAAGAGCAGCCTAAGCTTGTGCAAGCCCCCCTACACCAGGAACCACCAGGGGGGCTGTGCACACAGCCGTAACTGCAAGGATGGATGGGAGACAGTCAGAGAAGAATTTGTTTCTCTGTGAAAATATCAGAGCAAGTTTAAAGCTCTGCATCAACAGTGAAATATTGCAGATTTGCAGGCAGTAATCCAGAGTGGTGATGAATCACTAAATACAAACTCAAGTGCCAAATCAAGATTTCACTTCTGCACAAGTACACATATACTTTAATGACAGAAAAAGTAGAAACAAGGTATTTGTCATAAAGCTGGGCAATCTGGAACCAAGAGAGGGGAAAACACAGCAATCTTGTCTCTAGTGGCTGTGTACCATTGCCTGCCTAGGAAAATATAAAATTAACTGCTCTAAGCCAGTATTATCACAGTTTACTTGTGAATGGAAATGAAACCATTCACAGCACTTGATGTTGAGAACCTGCATCTGCAACATGTATTTTTGCATAGTATTTTAAAAATAATATTTTTGTTACTAAACTCTGTCCACATTCTTACTGCGAACCAGGGAGAGGGGAAAAGTGGGGGAACTAACATCTGTGTGGGATGGGAATGTAAGTCAGTGGGTGGATTCTGAATGCCATTAAATGATTGGGGGGAAAAAAACAAGTTTATTTGTTAAAATGGAAACAGTCAGTAATGACAAGGGAGCTGAAATATTTAGACAAAACTGGAATGGAACCCAAAGGACAGATTTAGTTGTTCTCATGAAACAGAGGATCTCCCATTCAAAGTGCTGTACATGTTTTTGTAATTTTTTTTTCCATGGGAATTCCTAAAAACTGTGGATGCTTTTGATTTGTCTGTAAGGCAAGAAGTGAATTCTGGGGTCAAGGTGCTGTTGGCAAGGTCCTTCCAGAAGCAGTACTGAAGGGTGCTCTCATGGTCTGCAGTACCTGAGCCTGGGAACTTCAATTCTGCTCTAATACTGTACAAATAAGAAACGGAGAATTCAAAGTTCTCCAGCAGAGAATCAGACATTTTAAAAACCAGAATGTGAGAACGTGCACAATGTAGTCACTGGGACCTGCATCCACACAGTTTTTTCATTATGAAACCAACCTAGAAATTTCCTGCTCTGCTTCCTGTTTTCTTATTTAAATCAAAAATATTTTCATTATTTGAGTATGGTCTCATCTCAGGTATATCAGCATAACTGATACTTCACCTTTTTGCCTTAGACCACTGGACTCTTTCAAATTACTGAGCCCCTCTATAGTATCTGTTGTAATTAAGGTGTTCTGGTGGTATTCCTGGTGAGTGGCATCCTCTCTGAAACATCAGCATTCAGACAAAAGCAGCAGGGAAAAATAAACATGTGCAAGGAGGTGGGAAAAGCCCTCATGACAGACAGTATCCATCCACAGGTCAGGGCTTGGCTGGGAAGAGGAGAGAGGGATCTCCTGGCCTCTCCATTAACAAAAAAATATTGCTTGGGACATTTGCCACCACGTTGAATCACATGATGCCAAAATGTGGCTATTTCCAGGCACTTCTCCAGAAGCCATACTTCAGATTCCTCCCCTGCCTCCATGACCTTTCTCTGTCTTTTGCTTTCAACTCCCTGCTTCATCTCCCCGTGCTGCTCCTTGGGCTGGGAGTGACAGCTGCACCATGTGTAACTGATCAGCATCAGGGGTTTCAGGTCTAGAGCTCGGAAGATCTTCATATAATTTAGTAAACAAAGAACACTGAAATGTTGGTCTACAGGGTACAATCAGGGATTTCTTGGATTTAGATCAGTTTATATGTAAGTCAAAGGCAGCTGTTACTAATGCACTATTATTCATCCATAGACCAATATGCAAAATACAACTCCAGCTCTCAGATTGTTCTATGAGAGCGGTAAAGAAACAGCTTCATATATTTGGAGCACTTAAAAAAAAAATGTATTATTAAATCTGTACAATAAGGAAAGTGTGTCTGAAAGACATTGCCAGAAATGTGTTTACCCTAAGTCTACATTAAAAATTATATTAAACATATGTTTGCATTCATATTTGGGCAAAGCCTAAGAGTCTCAACACCTTGGCTTGAGACACCAGCACTTGGATTATTAATATCATGCCCTCAGAGCCTGTATATTTGAATCTCATTTCTGTTTGCTGGCAATACATGAAATAATGCAAATTCTGATTCTGCTGATAGAATGTAGTTGTGTAACTGTATTGTCAACACTTTGCAAAAACAGAAAATATATTTTAGCACATATTTCAAGCCATCTGTGTTTGCCACTTAATACTTTGAACAGATACCTGTTATTTGCTTTAATAATACACAATTAACTAATCCAAATGCACTGAGGTCCTCAGGAGTTTGTCACGTTACAGAGAACGGCATTTGCTGTTCTCTTAGATGAACAATGTGCAGTAATAGGCCCAGTTTGGATCCCAGTCTTTGCTCCACTCATTTCAGCAGAAGCAGCATCAGGCTGAATGCTGTACCACTGAAGTTTAGCAGAACACAAGCTCAGCAACTTTGGATGAGACGTAAAATAAGAGCACAAGTAAGTGAAAAGAAGCACAGTGAGAGGAGGTTCTAAACACCAGAGAAACAGACACATGAGTTTAGCTAAAAATTAATAATTAAGCTTTAAAACTTACCTGTGCAGCCAGTTGTGCCTTTCTTGCCTGAATATCCCATATCACAGTGACAGATAAATGAGCCTTTTGTATTCTCACAGGTTCCACTCAGACAGATGTTTGGATGCAGATCACACTCATTAACATCTAAAAAAGCCCATGAATTAAGATTTATTAAATACAATTCTTAGAAAGCCACTGGAAAAATCGCTTTAGATATGAATTTTGATACAAAAACAGGTCTACATATGCAAAGAAAAAAACTGCTCATGGTAGTTATTCCTTACCTAGCATATATTTTGATATCTGGGGTAACAATGCTATATTACCATACCTGCATTAACATACCTTTAATGCCAACTTTTCTTTAAAAAAAAAACCACTAAAGTGCAGCACATTATCCAAAGAATTACTATGATTATTGATAACTTCTGCATATATGTATATGTGTGTGTACACATTCATATAGGAATGCACACATTGTCTAGTTTTGTCAGACATTTCTCCCCAAATACATTCAAGGTTTTAAACTAAAATGTGAAAATGTGGGTTTGGAGAGATGCTGTTTCACATCTCTGTGAAAGCTACAACACTTCCACATAGTTTTGTCTTAGAGACAAGTTGAAATCAGCACTGGTGATTTATCTTCCTAGAAATTTTCCACGGCATCATCCACGTCCTTTCTGTAGGCACTCTTATCTGAGCTGCATAAAAACCTCACGGGAAGAGGACCCAGAGATGCAATGTTATAGAGCATCATGTTTGCACCCCAATCTCCAGGGATATACAGATATTACCTTTGCATTTGTGCAATAGGGCTGGTTCTATGGTCAGGTGGACAAAATTAGGTGATAAGAGGAATACTCTTTAAACATCATTGTCTGTCTATTTGGAAAGAGTGCCTTAATAAGTAATTTATCTGTGTTTAATGTAGATTGGAATGTATGTACTTTCACTTACCTATGCAAGTCTTCATGTCTTCAGATGCCATGAATCCGTCATAGCAAAGACACCTGTATTCTCCTGGGATGTTTGTACACTGGCCTCCATCACAGATGTTAGGATTGTCTTCACACTCATCAATATCTACAGGGGAAAATCAGAATAAAATATGTTACCTTTATGCAACGCAACTAACCATCCTCATGGCAAGTAAGCGTTTTAATGGTCTGATAAACATGGTGGAGATTGAATCCTTGCAAATAACTGAGCAGTACATTGCAAAATTGTCCTGATGAGTAAGCTCCTTGTCTCCAGCTAAAGTCAGTGGCAAAACATTCCCTTCTGACTCAAGTGGGAACAGGAACCAACTTTTCCTTCAGAGAAAAGAACCCCAACAGAACCTTTGTCACACCACAAGGCCACATGTAATTGGGGATTCTTGGATAGAATCCATCATTGTTGAAATCAATGGAAGCTCTGAAGTCAAATTCAGTGATAAAAATACCAAACTTTACAGAGCTTAAAAAAGCCTTCATACATGCAAAATACCTCTACAGATCTCAAGGGTGGTGACAAACTGGAAACATTTCAGTTCATGACAGGAATAATTACAGTACATACATTTATTTCACAAAGAGATTTTTATGGTCTTTTTTAGCATTTCAGCTGACTGGCCAGGCCAGCCATATAGTTACATCCTCTAAGATGAAAAGTTTTCTTCTCAGTAAAATTGCCATCACTGATTTGGGCCAAGTTGCAGAAGCAGATACTTTATTATATTAAGGCAACCATGCTAAGCTCTGGAATCTTTCAGAGCCCCTGGGGTTATGCTAGTGTTCCTTGTAAAAATCCCTAGATATTCCTGTGTCAGCACCAACACAGACCAGCAAAAATCAGAAACACTGCCTAGTGATACCATGGGAAAAAAATCAGCACAAAAAGGACAAGATTCAGGAATCCTCTCCAAGAGAAAGGGTGTAACTCATTATCAGAGTAGTCTATTGTGGATTGCAGTAATTATGCAGCTGCAGAAAATGAACTCACATCAATTTAAAATATTATGTTCATTATTCTGCTGTATTTCTACCAGCAAGTGCTTGTGTGGATACACAACTTCTGCAAGGAAGAAGGCTGACCAGTCCCTGTTTATCTTAACAAGCAAATAATGTTGGCATGGACATTAGCCTGAAAATGTTAATTTGGAATGGAATTTGAATTAACATGTAAAATTAAGCTCTAGAAATGGGAATAATAATGACAAAAATAAAGAACTTTATTTACAAACCTGCCACTGTACCGATTTCACTGGTGGGGGAAAATCAGCTGACAAAGAACCTGTTGTTTCTCCTAATTGTGCTGATTATTTATGCATAACCTCACCAATTCAAACCTGACCTACTACTGAACTGCACAGCATTCTTACCAGCTCAATTATCAGGAAATATATTCTGTGATGGCTTCCAGCTTTGTGTGATGTTAAAGATAAAAGACATGTTCACACAGAGAGAAAACTGAAAATGTTAAATAGGTGTTTCATGATTGCACGTCACAGTCCTATTTTATCTTGTACCATGCACATACATCTAACAGTGTAAAACCAAATATTTAGTGCAATGAAAAGGAAATATCACAAATTATTTTATTCTTATGGGTTTGGGCAGAGGCAAAACTTTAGCATGTGGATTTTTAATATTCACTGGATGTTTACATATGTAAATAGCATTTTTTCAAGAGAAGGAAGCAGTGTTTTCACTACTAATAGGGTAATGAAGGTGACCCCTCACATCTCTGGATACTTTCTTAGATTTGACTTGACATCCAAAGAAGTCTGGTGTTTCTGCTATTTAAACCTTTTTATGGGTGGCTATTGCACTCAGGTCATTAATGGAGAGTATGAAAATGAACAGCTAATAGTATTTATGGCTGGCCTGTGAAGGAAATTCTATTTTTCGGTCAAGAATGGATATAGGTATGTAGAAATTCACAACTAAGGTAAGATCTGACTACAAACTTCTGTGGACATGTTTAGGGTCAAGTTAATGTGTGGACAAACCACAGAGAATCCGTCCCCTCCCCACAGCAAAGGCAGATGTCTCCATTTTGACTTTGAGGACAGAAAAATGGCAGTTTCCTATTCCAAAGGTTTTAGTTTAATATTCAGGAAGGTGCTCTAAATGATCTGTTCTGGTTTTGGGTTCAGAGATGTGTTTGGATGGCCAAGGACAAGGGGCAGTAAAGCACAGAACTGTTCCTAGTCAGAGGACTTAAGATCCCAAAGACTGTCCAAGTGCACGCTTGGGTCATTTGGTCTGCAGTCAAGTCAAGAAGATGAAAACAGGCAAGTGGCTCAGAAACCCCTGCTCCCCCCTCCTCCCTTCCCTCTCGTGTCACTCTAATCCTCTCACTCCGTTGAGATTTTGGCTGAGGCACAATTTTGATCAACCGGTTTCATTTTTGCATTGAAAAAGTGCCCCAAACACCAATGTTTGGGCAAGTTTTGTAAAAGCTTGCCTTTCTAGAAACTTGAGCTAAAGCAAACTACTTCTAATCTAAATATTTTAGGGTTTTGGGGTCAATCAAATCTGCACTTTTTCTAGCTGAATTCTTTCTTTGAATGAGGGTCTGATACTTGCTGAAGGCTGGCTACTTCACATCTTTCTGACAGAGCAAGTTACAATGTGGGGGAAAACTACATTTTACCATGCCTAAGGGCTCTTTTATCTTCTGGAATGGTAGTGAGTGGCCCCAGGGTAACTGAGACCCTGGCTTGAGGTCCATAAATATTTACAAATTCTCAATATGAATGCTCTATTAATTCAGTATAGAAAACTCTCCATTTGTTCAAATATAAAGGCAATTCTATCCCAAGGGATTAACCCTGTTGTAATTCTCATGCTCTTCAAGGAGCTCTTGGATGGAATTGGCAAACAGCTGGCAAATACTCGCATGCCTCATCAGGCCAGTGGCTGTGAAGCAAGAAGTAAGAGAAAAGTAGGGTAGAATTATCTTTCCAGTAACCTATGTGGAAATCACCAAGTACAATTCACTTCCTGGGATTATGACTCCCAGACTCCCAAAGGAGAACACCCGGCCATGAGAGAGCTCTGAAAATTTTCTCACAACCCTTTTAAGAGTGCAAAAGACCTGTTTCCTAAGAAAGATTTATACTGTTCAGATTTCAAATTCTCTGCAAGTCAGCTCTGAAGTAATGCAGCATACTTGCATTTGACTAAACAAATAATTAGAAATAGGAATTTTCTTGCTTGCTTAAGAGCAGATACCACACAACCACAGAAGAGAGCAATCAGCTTCTTTTCTAGCATCTCTGTCTATCCTCTCTCCAACATAACCATACAATACACCTACACAGCATTTTGGCTTCTGTTCACAATAATTTTTCTAATGGTCTTCAACCTGTTTTGGATTTGGATCTAATATAATACCTTAAGGGAGAAAATTTATCTGCAACTGAAAAAATACAGGTTTTTGTTATCAAAATCAGAATCAATTTGTACACTTTCTGAAAGTATGAAGAATCAATTCCCTTCAAAGGACTTCTTTCTGCGGTTGCTCAATTCTGATACTTTGGAGATGTTTACTTCAGAAAAAAACTTCACTTAGCATTTATTTTCTTTTTTTTAACAGTGTATTTGTTACAATAGCTTTAGTCTTAAAAAGAAAGTCTTTTTTTAAACTTTTGAAATAAACCCTTTCAGCAGAAAAGTTCCCAAAATCTCCCTTACCAGTGCAGGTCCTGTGGTCAGGCATGAGCGCGAAGCCTTGTTTGCAGCTACATTCATAGCTGCCCTCCGAGTTTGTACAGAAGTTCTCACAGCCACCATTCATTATACTGCACTCATCGATATCTAAAAGGAGAAAATTACAGTTAAAACACACAATACCTTTTACTTTAAAGCACATTTCAAGGACACACTCTGAGTCAGCTTTCCAGTACAGCATCAATCCAGAATCCAGACGTGGCGTTTGCACACTAACATTCAAGTGTTTGCAAAGGTGGGCACTGGGATGGATGTCAGGCAAACCAGGGATGGAAAGACATGATGCCTGACTGCATATAGAAATACTTCTGCTCTTCTCCTGCTACATACAGAAATAGTACTGTTGAGTTACCACAGTATCATGCGGGCAACAAAGTTTTTGTAAGGATTGAGGTAAAAAATTACTTGGCAGAATTAAAGCCAGTGGATTTTTCATGTATTTCCATGGCACAGTTAGAATGAATGTATGCAACTGAACCACGTGATTCTATTTCATGGTCCATCAGGACCAATAATTTTTAATTAAATATATAACTAATCTAACAAGTTACTCCCACTTAATCATCAAAGTTTGAAGTCTTGGGGCATTTAAAATAGAATGTGATCTTATGCATCATGATTGATTTCCTAGAGAAAATAATCTGTTACTCAGCTAAGTGCAGCACTGCCATAACTTCATTCACTTCTCTCAAAAATGGATGTGCATGTTTTGGAGGTTTTGCATACTATTTTGACAAACTGTAATAGATTTTTTGCATCATGGTTAGAAATGACTTTATAGAGCTACTAAACTGAAACAACTCAGTGTGTTTTATCTTCCCTGTTTGCTAGAGTTCCTGTGTAGATTTTGTGCTTACCAATACAGTACAGCTTGTCTGGTGTGGACTGATACCCAGGGTTGCAAGCACACTGATACTTTCCAATCAGGTTGACACAACGGCCATTTCGGCACAGGTTGGTGCTCAGCTCACATTCATTAATGTCTGTTGCAAAAGAAAAAGAGGAACACATTTTAGTCCTGAAAATCGTACTACAGCAAATGCTGTAAATGCACAGCACAGGAGTGGTACAAAGGGCTGTGCACAATCTCGATTTTGCCTGCATGTCTCACCTACACACGCAGAGATATTTGGTGATATCTGATGGCCTGGAGGACAATCGCACCGAAAACTTCCCTCGGTGTTGATGCAGGTGCCCCCTCGGCAGAGAAGGGGATTGCGCTGACACTCGTCGATGTCTGTGGGGAGAGGGGAAGGCACATCACTGCAGAGCCAGCACATCCCTCAGCACAGCCCGTCACCCAGCACAACACCACCTGCCTTCATCCACCCTGCAGCCTGTCCTAGGGCCAGACATCCCCAGCACCACAGTGCAGTTGGAAAAAATAAATTCAAAAAGGCTTCTTCTAAATCACAATCTACTTATACTTCAAAGTTCAGGGTGGCATTCCATTTAGCAAAATGAGGATTGTGGGGATAAATTTAACATCCTCAAATCCTGTCCCCTGCTTATATAAGCTTTTGAAACCTGCAGAAGCACAAATTCACATTTAAATTTAGCTTTAATAAGGCTCACAAAATAAGAGAGCCCTAAACTGAGGCACAATCAAACCTTCAAAACCACCCCAAATAAACCATGCATAGCATACTAGCACATAGCATTCTATTGCATATCTACAGGCTATAAAAACATACCCATGCAGTTCTTCATCATCATAAATCCACTTTCATAGCCTTCAAAACATTCACACTCAAAGTCTCCAGGAGTATTGACACAGATGCCTTGGCCACAGAGATCAGGAGAGATGCGACATTCATCGATATCTGTAAAACAAAACACATTCACAGGATTTTCAGAGGAGTTCAGTTTTTCCTTTTCAATTCAAAGCCATGAGAGAGACATCCATGCAGTTTACCTGTGCAGTTCCTCTCTTCAGAATCGAGAGCAAATCCACTGTCACATCTACACTTAAAACTGCCAATGGTATTTCTGCATTTTCCATGGGTACAAAGGCTGGGGAACATTTTGCATTCATTGATGTCTGAAAATGAGATAGTATGGACATATGATGTTATAATTTCATACAAAAACAGTGGACAAAAGAACAATGCTGACATCAGAGCTCATCCTTTTTCAAGACAGCGACCCCTCTTTTTGGAAAAATTAGATCACACTACATAAACTGACTTTTCCCTAAGCAACAGTGTGGACACTGCTGTGCTGGAATTGCCAAGAACGCTTTCTGCGACAAAATGATATTAGCTCCCCTTTGTCCTGCAGGATCTGATCTGCAGCTCAGGAAGATTTCAGTGGACAGAGGATCAAGGCAAAGAGAGCTTCCAAAAGAAACACTCTGCCTTCTGATTTCTGAGGAAAAAAATGTGACTTCCATGAGTCACAGAAAACATAATGAGCATAAATAAAAGCACATGTCACTTTTTCTTATGGACAATTAATGGCTTAGTAACTGTTTATAAAACCAAGGCTGAAACTAACAACAGCAATTGTCATTCATATGTATTTTCCCCTCCTTTAAAACTTCATATTGTTTATTTTTTGGGTAACTTCTGACATTGTCCAGCTTAACCCCAATGGTAATCCTGGAAAGACAGCTTTCAGCACACAATTCTAGGGTGTCACTGTGTGATTCCCATTTAATGCTGGAAGTTTACCAACAAGAGTCATAAAATGGCTTGGTTTACAGTAAATAAAACTCTGCTGATTTGGGCCGTCATCCTGGAGCCTATTTCCTCTACTTCTTCAAGTAGCTTCACAAGAAATTAACAAAATTTTTCATCATTTCTTGGTTGTTCCACAGTAGAATTAAAGTTATTGCACCCTTCACAAGTAAGGATTGCTCTTTCAATACATCCAAAGCTGACCGCCCAGTTTGTTCCAGTTCTTGTACTACGAAATGCCAGGAGGCAAAGTCAGATACAATTTAACCTCTCTAGTGAGAGACACAAATTCTGTGTTTTGAGGCTGCAGTATTATATGGTATTTAATGGTCTGTAACACAAACTAAATTCTCTTGTATTTTATTTGTGTTTTACTTGCCATGAAATCTAGTTGGATTTTCAAATGTGCCTTAGGGTGAGTGAAGTGCCTATCATCAAAACTTTCAAACCCAGAGGAGCTGTCTGATAGAAGAGTAAAAGTAAAAGCCATCAGGATTTGCTGGCAACTAACCCCAAATGGATCACCTACCTTTAGAGAAAGGCTTCCCACTTATCTCTATCTTGGTCGAGAACCCAGGTCCCCTTGGGCAAAGAGCTTCGAACTCGGGCGTTCCCCGCAGAGGACACTCCTCGCACTCGTAGCCCCAGGCTGCGCCCACGGAGCAGCAGCAGGCGTCCATGCGGTGCCGGCCTGGGATCTGTGCCGTGCACTGCTCGTCCTCGTGCTGCAGGTAGCAGCTCTCCAAGCGAATGTCTGTTGGGCAATTGAACAACATGTTGAGAAAGAAAGAGAAAATTTAGTTCACTGCAGAGGAATTTTTCCCCAAAATCCCTTCACAGGACAGCCTGCTCCATGTTTTTGTGGACTCAGACGAGCATACCAAGCTCACTGCATAATTCCTAACAGCAAAATATTAATACTAAACTCAGAAATTACCAGTTGAAGTAAGTTTAAAGCACCACTCTGAAAAATGGTGCTCAAACACTTGAAGTAAATTTTGGATCAGAAAAGGATTTTATACATTCCAGCTTGCCATACTTATACAAAACGTTTTAGTTACTACAAGCTATGCCTTGTTCAGAGACAAATCTTGGATATTTATTGTCATAAATGGACAAAGGTGCTTTGGGTGGGCAGCTTACAAAACGTGGATATTCTGTTGCACCCTCCATTAAGGTGCATGGTGTGGCCAAGTCCCAGCCCTCAGTGGTGTGTCCCCCACTATTCCAGCCTTTGTGGAACGTGCTTTCAGTAGGGCTGCAGAAGAAGAGTGCTAGGAGCATGGATGATCTGTAGGGAGTTGTCAGATGAACAATCGGGAATTAAATCAATGCTATTCACCAGCTAGCAGATGGTGATGCGTTTTAGCTACTAGAATCGGAATCTGTTCCTATTCCAGTCAAATGAAGTTCATGTCCCTGACTAATTCCATTTGAAAAATGGGCAAAAATAATTTTCCTTACTTGTCAGAAAACATGCAGTGCAACCCTTGGTCACTGCATAGGTTTGTTCTTCCCTAAGCAGACCTGTACATGGAATTAATACCTACCAAGACAAGTCCGGCCAGAAGCATCTAAAGTCATTCCACTGGGGCACTGGCAAACAAAGGATCCCAAGGTATTGACACATTGCCCATTTGTACAGACTCCAGGAAACACCTCACATTCATTGACATCTATTAAAAAAAAATAAATAAGAGTAATCACCAGCATGATAAATGTGAACAAATTAGAAAAAATATAAAAAATAATAATATTCTAATGTTTTTAGGATAAAATAAAAAACCACAGCAGTTTACATGGCCTGAAAAAATTCAAACCATTTACAATTTCCTAAGCAAGTCAGCTGGAACCAATTAATTACAGAAAACTGCTGATGATCAGAAATAATACATGTTGCTATTTGCCATTTTTACATATACTGAAATTAAACTCAAAAGTAACAGAAAAGGGAGGGGTATTTAAAAACTATATCCATTTTCATACTCACTGTGGGCCAGACATTTGAAGCAAATAGGCAAAGAAAGACCAAGGTAAGTGCAAAATGACATTATGCATTATTTCAACTAGATTCAGTATTTTTTAAAGATTTTTGAAAATTATCTGCATGTCTGGAAACTACAACACCATTTGAAATCTGGCCTATGACCTTGTCAGCAATTAGCAATATTAAAAAATATATATATATAAACTTATAACTCCACACAGAGTTTAACTTTGTTAAGTAAAACCTCTATTCCTATATTTAAGAGGCAAATTTTGCACTTTGGGGTAAGGATAATTTGATTATAGGCATTAGCTTGACCTGAGCTTCACTAAAAGTTTAGTAATCTAAGTGTGAGGTCCTCCCACCCATGGCCTTTGTGGAAAGCCTATGCTTCAAACCTGCCTTTGGGAAAAAGCCTCCAGCATTAAATATGGCTCCAAGGTGAAGCATGACAAGTTTTAAGACAAGGGAGGATAAGAACAAGAAATGGAAAAAGAATGACTGGCAGTCTGTAGATGAATACTCATGTTTAGAGTAACCAAGAAGTGGGAAGGCTGGGCTGGTTAGGCCTCCAGACAAAACTCCTGGTGCAAAGAGACTCTGCATCTCTCAAACCTCAGGGAGCGCAATGGAGGATAAACACTGGGGGGCAAATCAGTGGCCTCTGCCCTTGAATAGATATTATAAAGTGACTGGAAGGTATGAAGTAAAGCCAGTGGATTATTAGAAACCACTGAAACACTGTTCACGGCCTGTGAGCAATATTGCAGCTGACAACTCCAGGGCTCACCCGTAAACGAGAGGAATGCTGCCAATTTAGTTTGCTTATTTCCTTGCACAAGATCTATTACTCACTTTACATGGGCTGTGTATGGGAGAACTGACTATCACCTTTTGGGAACTAAACTTACTCCTGTCTCTCACTTGCCAGTAAATTTCCTAGAAACCTTTCCCTGTCTTGAAAAATGCTTACATTGGTTGAAAACCAAGTAAGGCTTCAGTAATGTTACAAGGAAGGGAAACTACTCTGAAAAACCTGGGGATATCCAGGTCCCATTAAAATGAGAAAGATTAAAGCATGCAATAGATGTAATCCGATGTGCTGGTAAAGGAAATGCTGGAAACAGTTATGTCTATGCCTTGGAAGGATAAACTTTCCATCCCAGCAGTGTTGAAAATGTTCTAAGACTTTCCTTGTGAAGAGAGATAGGTGGGCCCACTTTTTTTTTCTTTTCTTTCACTTACACACTCCACATAGTGTTGCTGAGGTCAGATAAGTTATGTACAGTGGGTCTGCAGCACAGACGTGCCAAGGTATTCAGTCATCATTTGGAAAGCAAAGAGTGTGTGTGAGGGTGTTCCTCTTCTCTTTTTTTTTTTAAGAGAAAAAAACAATGTTTCTTTATGGAAGCTACATATGGGAGTAATTTTAAAAAAATATTTTAACTGCAGTGTCATGTCAGATGTTGTCAGTCAGGATGACCCACAGCAGTTTGAGACTCTCTGAGCTTCTGCATATTATGTAAATATGCAGTACTTTTCCAGGGGTTCAAATCAATTCAAATAGAGATGAAATAGGGTGGGACCTTCAATTCTCACAGAATAGTATAGAGTCATCTCATACCAAGCAAAAAACTACACATTTTAAAATATCCTTAACCCTTTCTTTAACCAAAGTATAACTGTGTCCTGATGCTTTTTTTTTTTTTAATAGGACAGTGAAAATATGTTTTAGAATGTGTATGATTTCATATAATGTTGCATGGGAGAAAGCCAAGGTTGGGGCGGAAAAAAAAAGAAAACTAATGTGAACTACAATCTTTGAACATTCTTTTTCTAAAGCATAGTAATGGCTTATCCCACCACTGTATTATTTATGCCATGTTCTGTAGTATATATAAGACACATACTTTGTAAAAACAGGTTACTCAGTTAACAGTATCTGAAGGGAGAGAACCACCTCCTTATACTGGTAGACATTATATTTCCAAGTGTGTACTTCGAGATAAACTGTGAGTATGCAGGAATGTTAAACAAACTGAAACCAAATTCATCCCTGACATAACTCTAATGAAGTCAATGGAACAACATGAGGTAAGAACTTGGCATAGTGTTCCTCTATGCTAAATTAACCACTTAAATCAAAACACTGGCATTTTTTCATTCAAGCTCTGATTTATGTTAAGGCAACAATAAATACCTTCACACAACGTTCCTCTTATTCTTGAATATCCCTTTTGACATATTGGGTCTGTAAAACAAACAAAAGTGAAGTTTCAGAACACTACAGTTCAAAACTCACCATCAATTTATTGTGCAAAACTGATCATGTGAAACATTATCTAGTTTATTGCTATGAGAAGTCTGAGTGCTTAGACAGTATCCCAGTATTTTCTGAAATAATAAAGAGATAAGATGGGGCAACTACATAAACTATATAGAGTGTCAGCCTTTATCCTCCTTTGCTTCCCATGTGTTTCAGCTAGCTAACCTAAAAGTGGTTATGATTTCTGCTTCATTCGAACCAATTAATTCATTTCACTTGATCACAGCACATTACAACCCTATTTATCATAGATGAATGAGGATGAATTCTGTTAAGATACACAAAGTGAAATTAACCAAAGATTTGAGCAAACTAGCAGCTTTCAGGATATAAAAATAACAACCCACACACATTTCTGCATTCATCAGCTCATCCCTGGGTTCCCAGCTCATCCCACAGATCAGCAGAATTATCAAATGAATATGCAGCGACCTCAACCCATTTCCTGATCAACTGTATGATTCTCCAGGTCATCAGTTAATCTACAGAGTATAATAATAAGGGCTACTCCCTCTCCTCCCTCCATTACCACACCAAAGATCTATTTCTTGCGAACATTTCCTTGGGATCTCTGGGGAACATGCATTTATTGCTACATCAGTAGGAACTCCAGATCACTAATTATGCTAAAGTCAGGCTGCAAGTTACAGACTGTAGGTGTGGTCCCTTCCCTTCAGTGGTTAAACTTGTAAAATATTTACTGTAAAATCCAGTTGGAACCTTATATACACATGCTACCTCTTAAATATTAAGACTTTTCTTTTTGGGGACTGAATAAGGAATGACTGCTTGATAACAGAACAAGTGAGGTTATTTGTTTATCCCATGCCCAACTTCTATTTCAATAATCTGGGCCAACCTCAGAAGAGGAAAAGTCCCAGGTTCTTGAGGAAAATGAACAGCGTTACCTCGTTCACATGGTGTACAGGGGCTGCCCCAAGCAGCACCTAGTGAGGAACAGCACTGGGACTTAAGAGTTGCTCCATTGATATTTATTTCACACCTTCCATTCACTATGTTCTGCCAACAGGTACCCTTGACAGTTTCTGTTTGGAAAAAACAATGTATTGTCACACAGATTCTCTAGAACTATGTGTTACTGTATTTACAAACATATGAGAATTTAACCATGAAAAATAATCTTCCTTTCATTATAATTTAATACATCAGAGCTAAATTTATTTTAAAATCTCGTAATTTAACCTTCTCTATGCTGGACTATAGCCTGAAATCATCCCAGCACAGAGCTCTTGCAAATCCTAATTTATGCTTCCTGTCCTTAACAGGGAGTATGTCAATACCATTCAAGATTTGAGTCCCTTTATTGATTATGACTCAGATTAGGGGCACATGCAGAAGAACGGAGCAGATATGAACCTTTGCTACATCTTCCATTATTTCCCTAGATGCCCCAGTGTGGATATCTTCCCATATAGGGAGTGGCAGGAGATAGCTAAGGATCAGACAGCTATAGTCCTACAGCTCTCCTCACTGACTAGACAAGAGTGATAAATGATTGTCCCAACAGAAGAGGCAAGGAAGGAAATTATCAGCCCTCAAAGGATCTGAGTCAGCATTGTCCATGGATGCTCTTGAGCTGGTCTGGACTGTGTTCATGCTCCATCTCAAACAAAAAATTCTCTCCGGAGAGCAGATCCTAAGTAGAACATATTCACCTGATTACAGGAGAAATTCAGGAGGTGAGCATAGGCCTGAAGTACTAGTCTTAGCATTTCTGTGTTGGTTAGCAAAATCTTTCACCTCTCTTTCAAATTTGGCTTGGAAGCACACCAAGCTCCCTAGTGCACTCTGCACACCCACAGTAATGGTGAAAACAAGCACTTTCTTAACATTGTTTCTGTTAGGTTTTCCACTAAATTTATTTACACAAGTTATTTTAAAGCATTTTCTAAACCTGGTGTACAGTGTTCACATGTCACTGAACATTTTTAACCAGCAAACATAAAATCTTCAGAAGAATACATACCTATGCAGATGGTTCTGGTTGGATCCAAAGTACTTTCGGGAGAACATTCACAAACAAAAGAGCCTGGTGTGTTTTTACACACTCCATTAACACAGGGGCTAGATTCACATTCATCAATATCTAGAAAAGAAACAGACTGCTATTAGTGCCAGAAAACATTCACAAAAATACATATGGCTCTTTTCAGTTTAGGAAAAAGGGGACGAAGCTTTCCTTATAACCAGTCTTCCCGATACTCCCCTTTTCTGTTATGAAACTCTTCACAACAGACTAAGGATGCGGGTGTCCCAAAGACACATCGACTCCTTAGAACTGTCTGTGGCTCCAAAAGGGTTCAAACTAGGAGCCCTTTGGCTCTGTTCCTCACACAACAGATTTGTAAAGCTTGGTTCTTGTCACCCTTGGCACAGTGTGGGCTCACTGGTAGCAGTAAACAAGGAGAGTAAATACAGGCTATTCCATGAGGTTATGTGATGGTTTCATTTTGGCCTAGTCCCTCCTCATTCTCCTGCTCCCACACAGAGTTTATTTATGGTGATTTTTTAAGTTTTATACATTATACCCTCATCAGGGTTCAAAATATTTCTGGCCCAATCGGAGAACAATCCAAATGAATAAAACTAGGATGAAATGGTGTGTTTCCAATTACCTTCACATGTCTTTAGATCAGGGGTGTATACAAATCCTTTTGGACAGGTGCAGGTGAAACTTCCAGGGGTATTTCTGCATTGCCCATTGTCACAAAGCAGCATGTTCAGTGCACATTCATCAATATCTACAATGAAAATAAAGAATTTTCGAAGAAATAAAATATTTCTGGAATAGAAGTAGAAGTCAGGACAGAATTTCCCTCCCAATAGCCACATTTCGGAGGAGACAAATAGAGCAGTGGGGTGTGGTGTGTGTGGAATATGAATACTCGGTTCTTTTTGTAGACAACAGGTTTGCACAAGAGCTTGTATTTCCCTTTCTCATGTATTTATAGTATGTGACAGCCACATCACAGTTCAAAATAAAGTTGGGAATCACACGTTCATCCTGCCATTACTGTGGACTAGGTCTAGGCCGTCTCTGAGTCCCTGCACAGCAGCCCCCAGAGTCATGAAAGAAACATGGAGAGGATTGGTTTGAAAAGGTTTGCTGATGATCCTGGTCTTTAAATCACCATTTTTTCCAAGCTGGCTCTGAACTGTCTTAGATGTTATGGTTAACAAGGCTAATGTAAGTCTACACTTGCTTCAGAGATGAAAAATTTAAATAGAATTGCTAGTGCTAGATTTCAAGAACCCTGAGGAAAATCTTTGCAAGAACTGTGGTCATCAGAGAGAAGCTGCAAGAAGGTGGCAATGGGCCAGGAATAGCAGGTGAAGACCAGGAGAGACCCAAAGAGCAGACAGGAACAATTGGCTAAGTCAGAGAGGCCTCAGAAAGTGCTGAGAGAAGTTGGGAAGACTCCGAGGGTCAGCACAGCAGCTGGGAAGAGCAAAAGTGCTAGGAAAAGAAGGGAGCCTTGCAGAATAAAACAGACCATGTGGGAAGCTTCACAGGAGTTCAGAAAAATTGAGAGAGGGCCAGGTGGAACATTATGGAAGAATGGGAAACAGCTGTGATGGAGCATGGATATGGGCGACAACAGGGTGGGCTGGGGAGCATCTGGAAAACTCACAGATGGATCGGGAGAAGAAGAGAGATGCCATCAGCTACAAGCAAACACTAGAATGGGACATGGATAATTAAAGCCAAAGAAGCAAATGGGAAAATGGGATGAATTACAGTGTGATTTTTATCTAAGGAAGATCAACTCTTTTTTTTAAAGATAATGAATAGTTTAGACTGGGATAACACCGATGACTTAAGCTATTTAGGTTCAAGTAGAGAATACAGAACCCAAATAAAACTATTACGTAATCTGGAGATAATAGAGAGGAATTTTAGAATGTTAAGGTGGTTCCAGAGCTGGACAAAGGAGAGATTACAGTAGGACACATAAAAAAAGAGAATAATCATGATGAAGTGAGGATATTAGAAATGCTGTCAGGGATCAGTCTTGGAAATGGTCCTATAAAATATTCATTGTAATGCAGAAGTAAGAAATGATTGGAATCAAAAACTGTGGACAACACTAAGTGGGAAGTTATTACCAATACAGAGAATCAGGCAAGGCTAAATTAAACTTGACAACATGAACAAGAAAAATAAGATGAAATATAATCACCAGCATTCAAAGCTTTGCAATTAGGGAGCAGTAACAATAACATGCTAGAAACCAGAACTCATCAGCTGAAGGCTAGTGAGAAAACTCTGGATGTAACTCCCAATTAGAGGTTGACTTTGATCTCACAGTGTAACACGTATTTGAGAAAAGACTAATGCACTCTAGAATCAGTTTAGGCAGGATATTCCATAGGGCAATGGAGAATTTCTGGCACGACTGTACAAGGCACTGGTCAGACCGCATTAGAGCACTGCACACTGGTCAGACCAGTCATGTTCAAGAGAAGGCTGCAGCCTCTGTTTTTATGAAAAGACTGGAAGTATAGATTTGGATAGGTTAGCCAACAGAGTTTGAGAAAGGATATGATGACTCTATAAATATTCTGGGGATAAGACATTTCATACCAATGCAGTTTTTCCCAGTTGAGTCTACTTCATATCCAGGGTCACAAAAACATTTGTATGTTCCATGAAGATTCTCGCACCTTCCATTTGGACAGAGATCGGGATCCAATAAGCACTCATTAATATCTACATAAAGGTAAAAAAATCCAAATATCAGAGCCAGTTGTTGAGGGCTTGTAGAGGTTAATTCTCCAAACTAGAAAAAGACAGTTTCAATATCATTAACATTGGCTGCTCTGCATTTATAATTATGTAGTTCTGATTAGGAAATTCATACTTAAATATTCACACCCAAGAGAAAAAGGTATGTCTTTAATATTGATTTATTGCTAGCCCACGGTCATTTAGGAAACTTTCAACTGTAGGTAAGAACTGGGATATTAAACTGGGAATCAGAGATTAGATTTAGAGAGGCCCATGTACTAATACTCCCCATATCTCCTGATTCATAGCATTTCCAGATGGCATCACTTGCCAAAGCATTAATATCCCTCCTTTCTGAGTGCTTTTCCCTATCTACTGCCAGCAAATCTACTAGTGAGCATTGGCTGACTTAGGAGTTTGCAGTTTCACAGTTCTATGACTACAAAGCCTTTATTGTAATCATTTCCTTCTTCTCTGTAGTTAAACAAACCCTGGCCTGTTTTGACAGATGAAAACATGAGTAAGCTCAATGTTCAATATGGCTTTATTCTTCAGGATTATTTCACCTGAAATATGCAAATATGATTTACATATAAAGTCATGTAGGTAATGATACTTCTCATAAATTTATCATTATTTTATAATGGCACTTACATACACTCCATGATGCAATCCAGAGAGGCCCCACTGGTGAAAAGGCATGATCCTGAAATGCCATGCTCCATTCATTCCACCCTAAGCCTTTCTCCCATTCTCTTCTGTTCCCATCCCCACCAGCATGGCTAACAAATTAAGGATATCAAGGTAACACTTTCAGACAAAAGTGCTATAGTTTGAGTTACATTAGGTGATCTTACCATTTCCTCCTGCAGTCATGCCAGTTCCACTGCTGCACAGAGCCTGATATTCAGCTGGAAAAAAATATTAAAATACTTATTGGAATATTCTTTCTTAGCTCATTGCCTTCAGCACCACCATTTACACTATGGTAATTAATTATTCAAGAGAAGTAACATGCCTTCTAATTCTTCTGAAAACATTAATAACCTCACAGTATTCTGAACCTGTGAAGCATTTTAGCAGATTCAGGGTCTGACTCTGCTTATGAAGATGGATGAATAAAAACTTCACATGATGAACTGTAGCATTTAAGAATAGACATAAACTTCATGCTGGTCCTCCTACACCAACGAACCGTAACATATTCACAGCAAGATTCTCCAGAACTTATGTGTCCAAGTCCTTGCTCAAGGTGCATGTTCAAAGAGACCAGGAAACAGAACATTTTTTCCTATAAATCTGCCCCATATTTAACTCCATTTAACAGGAGTGTCCTCATGAAATCACAGTAGATCAAGGATATCTTATCCTTAAAAAAAAAATTAAAGTATGTGTCTAAGCTTCTTAAATTTCCCCCTTACTGCTGGGTTCAAGTTCTTCTTTGAGTTCAGGACAATTAAGAGCATGAACTGAGAGCCAGCTCAGCATTAATTACTGCTATATAGGTCAACATTCTTCAATACATTTTCACTATAATAACAGCTAAAATACTTACACTGCTAAAATTAATAAATATTAAAAATCTTGATGGAATTAGCTGTGTTCTCTTTGAGGAAATCACATGCAACACATCTTCCACTATTAACATAACCATCAGATTAATACGTACCCTTGCCTGAATCAAATAATCACTGTCACTGTACGGGAAAGCAGACCTGCTCTGAATGTGCATCAACAAAATTTAGTCTAGAATGGCAGGAACTTCTGCAAATTGCCTCTGAGGAGCACAGAGGTCTTCCTTTCAGGAATATTTTTCAGTCTCTCTGATACATTGCTTCTCTAAGAAATCTTCTCCTTCCCTCCCCCACTAAAAGCCCAAAGAAATGCTACACTTCACCCTACATCAGATGGCATTTTTTTGACAACTGAAGAGGTGAGGAAAACATCACAGGAAAAATACCTTACACATATGTAAATGTTCCAATAAAGTAAATCAAACATACCACAGAAGTCAATGATACCGAGTCCAGTATTTGTAGAAGATTTCAAGTCTACTGTACAATAAGAAAGGCCCACTAACATCACCAGAGGCTGCTGGAAAAGCTCCTTCCTATTTTGCTAACATGTCCTTGGTGTTTTGCTATTCTAAGCAACACACCAAGTTATAAAATGGTCATCAGCAAGTTCCTGCTGAAGAGCTCACAACAGCTCTAGCAGCCTAATTTGTTCCAACTGGTTTTATCTCCCTAATGTTTTCATAAAGCTATCAGTTGAAACAGATTTTAAAAATAGATCTAGAATTATTTTTGCCTACAAAGCAAATACCATGGTAGTATGACACGCTTTTGAACTACATATCGAATGGCATACTTTGTTTATGTGCAACAACAGATTTGCTGAGTGAAAAGAAACACTTAACAAATTTAGATTTCAAACCAGCTCCCTGCAGTCAGTCACCTCCACGAAACCAAAGTCTCTTTAATTTACTGGCTTCACAGCAAGGACTGTGTCAGCAGTCTTGTTGAAGAAGTGTTTTCCTAAAACACTTCTGCCCATTGGAATGGTTAGGATTGCTTCCTTGCCAGAGAAAAGTTACGTCCCAGACAACTTCATTTGGTGGGGATTTCAGTGACAGACTCAAGTACTCACAAGAAACTGAACTGGGTATTTGTTTGTGCATTCACTACCCAAAGGCAAGGTACTGAATAAACTACTTCAGATCAACTGAGGGATATAGGACTCACGCAGCAAACATCTCACTGGCAAGTGTACATAACAACTTGAGTCTATGAATTAATCAAGTTTTTTTCCATTAATAACTTGAGTTTAAAATTATATTTTTGTTATCTACATCTACCAAAATACAGTTTGTTGTCTGAAAATGTCCTGTTTGTTTCTAATGTGCATAACAAATCTGGAGCCAGACATTGTCATTTACTGTTGCTTTAAAAAATTATCTCCTATAGTCTTAAAAAAAATAGAAGACTGCCCAAAATATGTAAGTTGTTACACAACAATGTAATCTCCTGATTTAAGTCGCAATGTTAACATAAAAGTTTCCTCTACCTTTCTAAAAATAGTTTTTCAACAGAAATCGTAAGAAATCAGAACATTTAGCAGTAAACGTGCCATACCTGAGTTTTGTGCTGGGCAGGGCTGGCAAGGCTCTCCAAAGGCATAGTCAGTGCTGGCACAGCAGCATTCCGACTTTGTAACTGCACCCGTTAATGGTCTCACACATTGTCCTCTCTTGTAGCCGCCATAGCATGTGCTTCGCATGTGTGTATCTGAGGGAAGAAATCTC
>VYZT01052159.1:0-24594 GCA_013400735.1 Pomatostomus ruficeps | reverse complement strand
AAAACCATCAGGCATCACCACCAATCATCCCCTGAGCAGTGCCTGGGGGGAGTGGGAGAATCCAGACCCTTGGCTCGCTCTCCTGGACACCGAGGAGTCCTCCCAGGGTAGAAGCTGTGTCCTGTTCCCTTTCTCAACCCCAAAACACTCTTGGCTTTCCACTGTAAGTGCTTTGACACTTAATTTTGAGGCCTGTTTTTGTAATTCTTAAAAATGTCTTGGTTTTTTTGTGGTTGAAATGGGAAGACGTTGATGGTTACCAATTTTACTAAGAAACTATTGTATAATACAGATCCTCACACGAAATTAGGAGTGCCGGGTTGTGACAAGGAGTGCCAGCCCCACACCACAGCTGTGAGCAGTGAATTTACCATGTAAGTTTGCCATGAAAAGTTTCTTAAAGGTTCCATAAATAAAATTTCAAGTGCTATTGACAAATTCTAAAGGCTGCAGTGAATTTTAATTCTGTGCAAATGAGGGCAAATCCAAATGCTTCCTTGGGCATTTCTGCTGTTTGATCCAATCCAGAAGCATCCAGAGCATATCTAAGGTATAAATGATGCCAAAGAATCAGCTTTGACTTATTTTATGTGAGAAGATATGATTTTACATGAATTAGTTGTATTTTAAGAATTTCAAGTACTTTTAAACATCTCTGAATAGTGGTTTATACATTACTGTATTGCTGCTAAACCCAGAGTTTCGTTTTTCCACTTGAGTATATTTACACATTGCAACGAATATGTTGAAATGAAGACTCCAATGATTGATGGGTATCTGTGCCGAGTTATATGTATTTTTACCAGTTCACTGTAATGTCATCATTAAAATTTTATTGAGACCAGAGGGTTAAATTACAGTTCTGAACCCTGAGACAACTCACAAGTCCAAAATCAGAGTTTGTTTACAAGAATCTTCCAGTGCTTTTGTTTCCTTTTTGCATCAGGGTGGCTGCACATCTCAGAAGAGATTTGCCAGCTACAAACAGGAAAAATATTGTATTTATTTATTAATCAAGTGCGAGAAATAAAAGCAGCAGGGCTACAGCTGCAACCTGGGGCTGCACAGACGCTTGCGTGAGAACAAAAATCTTTCTGAGAAATCCCTGGATTTCAGCTCCCTTTGACACCGCAAAGAAACACAAATGTTGACAAAGATAAAACGAGGTATCATTTACATAATCAGAGGGGACAGAGGAACTACAAAATGAGAAAGTTCTACATGAAAAATGAAATAATCCTTGCAGTGTTGGGGTTAGTCCTCAGCAGATGAACCCTGGGGAGGTTTGGGTTGCCGGGGGATGTTTCTGTGGAGAGCTGGAGCAATAGAAAGTGTTTGTTTGTGGGGAGGACGGTGTTAGCAAGGGTAAATATAAATATAAATATCAACAAACGCAGCAATCAGTGCAAGAAAAAGATGGGTTTACCAGGGGGTCTCTATTTCTTGGGGGTTTTTTCCTTCTCTGGACTCTCCTCTTCAGCAAGTCCATGTGTAATATGGGTTACAAATAATGGGGATGAGAGGGGCATAAACAAAGGCCTGTCTGTGAGAGGCAGGAGGAGAAATTGGATTTCATTTCTGGTACTACGATGTCTCAGACTGTCTAAACACTGCGATACGTGTCCAGGCTGCCAGCGTGTCCCAAAACCTAAATAAAATCACGTCCTTAGCAAAGCCGGAAGAGCTCTGACTACCTAGCAACACCTCCTTAGTTCAAATTTGGGTTTGGGATTAGGGGCTGAAAATCAGTGTTCAAAGCTATTTGCAAATTAAGGTCACCATGTTGCTTTGGGGTTTTTTGCCTGTTTTGTTTGCCTCTTTCACACGGGTGGAACATTCAGCCAGGACTTAAGAGCTACCCCACATCCTGAGGTGTAGGACATACAAGGACCTCTCTTGTTTTCTCCCCTCTGCCATGGCAAGAAGGGTTTGAGGGTCCCCTTGCAACATTTCTGACTGGCCAAGTGATGAGAGAGCCAAACGTTGAGGGGTTCGTGGCTCCTCACCCTCCGTGACTCCTCCTGCGAGCTGCAGGAGCAGGTCCCGGGTTTTACACTGAATATTTCATTTACAAGTGTGGGGTGTGGGATCCTGAATGCTGTCTGGGTGTAAAAATGCCAGGGTTTTGTGCTGCTCTGGAGTTCGCTTTCAGGAGCAGTCTGCTGGAGATGGTTCCTAAACTGTTTTAATAACTTGCAGTTCCATGAGGTACAAACGGGGCGGGTTCCCTGCCAGATTAGCACGTTTTGTCTTTTTGCTTCTGGCTGGGTGCAAGAACCTCTCTGCGGCTGAGGACTGGGTGAATTCTGCAGCGAGGATTTTGCCACGTAAGGAGTTCACAGCTCAGCACTGGGACCTTCAGTGAAATGTAAACTTTGCTGTTGGAGCCTCACTGGTGATGCTCTCCCTTTTTAATCAGATTTAACCCAGTCTGTAGGTGGCATCTTGCATTTTGGGGGCTCTGTGGTTTGAGGAGGAGGGTTCGAAGTGCAGTGAAACTCATCAGCTTTAACGTCTTGTGCCAGAAATCTCTTTTAACCAAAAGCAGCAAGTATTTACGTTGGTTTGGGTCCAGAATGAATCATGGTCTCTGCAGGAAATCACGGCAGCTGAGTTTGATTACAGAGTTTCCATCAGTGCCACATGAGTTACGTGTATGAACAGGTCTTTTTCTGGAATAAATGAAATTACTGACACAAAACACAAGGCCTGGACCACTAGGGGTTCCTAAATCCACTTTTCAATTAATTCATCATCGCTTTCCACATTCAAATATCCAAATTAGCGAATGGATTTGCCAACACTGGTGAGTCGGGAAGCGTGTGGAATCATGGCATGACCTCATGTGCAAAATTTCCTGCATTTCATGAGAGCATGAAGCCAATACTTCTGTAATTTATAGATCATTTAAGCAGAATGACTATTTCTGAAAATGCTGCTGATTTTATACCGAAGTGTTTGGGGTTTTTTTGGGAGGAGGGCCCATTTCTGAAACTATTTAAAATGCTGAGCAATTTTCTGGATAAAAAAGTCCCTACTAAATCCTGTGTAAATATGGGAAAAAAGCAAAGATTGAGCAGGGGTCTGGTTACCCACATGATTTACTGATCAGAGGTTCCAGGTGTTTTAGAAGCTCTACAGAGTTTGATGTTTTAGGCTCTATTTAGATGACAAATCCCTTCGAAGCAAATTAAGGTCATTCTTTATAGTTCTGGTATGGGGACTTAAAATCCCTTTTTATGACTCTTTTTCCACACATCCTTCATGTCCTTGCTGCTTTCCTGAGCATTGCTGGATTTTTATTGTTACCAGCCCTACCCTGGCCATTCACAATCGGGGTAAAAGAAAATCTGGGCTCATTTGTGGAGCTACAAACACACCCCAAGATGCCTCTTTTTTGAAGCACCTATTTTAAGGCTGCCTGTCCATGGAAGCTCTTCAGCTAAAGAAAAAAATAAATAAATGAGAGGATGATGTATTCTAAAGTTTTTCTATGTTTTTTTCATATAGAGGTAAGAGAATTAAGGCCACATCACAGCCAAATTTGAGGTTTGAAGCCCTCTTCCTGTTGCTGCTTTTTAATTGAGATGAGAGCAGGAATAAGCAGGACAATCTCATTTGAAAAATATTTCTAAAATTACATTTATGTGGGTGAACCTTGGTGATACAACTAGAAATAGTTTTCTTTGACTGAAACCAGGATTTCCGTACCTTCCTCCACTGCTGCATCTCCTGAAGAGAGAGGTGACAGGAGAGTATCAAACAATCATTCACAGCCTGGGCGTGCAGGGCACAGAACAGCCCGGGAGAGTGCATTGCTGGCTTCAGGTGGATTGGGAATCGCTGCCCCCAGGGAACGGAGGAGTTTGTGGGGGAATTCTGTGGAAAAATCCAGGTCTGCTCTGCCCTGCTGCCCCCAGAGAGGGGGAACCTTGGGGCGCCGCAGCCCTTGGCTGGGCCATCCTTTGCAAAGACACACGAGGTGGGGTTAGGAGGAAGTTTATGCTTTGCAAGTCATTCCAATGTCTCCAATCTCAGCTCCTGCCTATGAAGGGCTCTCAGGGGCTGTGCTGAGCTCTCTGGAGCTCTGAAAGGTCCGTGCAGTCCGGGGCTGCCCACGGCTGTAAATCCTTCATGTCCAGGGTGGGTGGTGCCAGGGAACCGCGCCTGGGGACACGGAGTGCCAGGAGACGCCTTGGGTGGCCTGGGGGTATGGGGGAGAAAAAGGTGTAGGAGGAGATCCTTGTGGCATTACAGGATGTAGGTGACAGAGGACCAGGCCCTGAAAGCCAGAGTGACCTCCTGGCTTTGGTCCGGCAGAACCCATGGAACACATCCTGGGGCACCAGGGCAGTGCTGGGAGAGCGCTGTGGGTTTGTGACCTGCTGGAGCTGGCAGAGGTGACAAACACTGTTCACGACCTTCAAAGGCGTTGGTTACCTGTGACCATTGATGCCTTAAGATTTAACTTTCATATTTTCAGCTCCTGCTCTGCTTTAGTGTGGAACTCTCACACTCCCCACGGGCTGGGAGCTCCTGTTCTCCCATCCTGCTCAGACACAACAAATCCTCTCCAGGCTGCACTCAAGGACACCTCGTTGTTCCAGGCCCCCAAAGATGGAAACGGAGCCTCTAAAAGGAGGGACAGACTTGGGCTCAATTCCATCATCCCCTGCAATTGTCACTGGAGAATGAACCCTGATCTGGGAATGGATCCAAACTGATCAAAGTGGAGCAAACTGGTGCCCCGGGGTCCATGTTGGGTGTGGCCTCTCCCGGAGAGGCTCTGAGTGCCCGAGGTGTCCCTATTGAAGGCCCTGCAATAAATCCCCATTTTATTCTCTGAATCTTCTCTGGCCTCTGTTCTAGGGAGCCTCTGCTCAGGCATCATCATCCAAGGTGATGCTGTGACACAGAATGGGGGATTGGGGCACGCTGGGGTGCAGAGTTATTTCCTGTCTGTGGGATGGGATATAAGGATTTTTTCACTGTGCAATGAATGTCTCTGCACAGCCCCATTGTGTGAAGGCCGGGACCCCTCAGCAATCCCCATGTGTGGGGAACCCAGGGCGTGCCCCAGCCTCAGGAGCACAGGAGAGGGGCTCCTGCCCTGCAGGCCCCTCGCTCAGTGTGTGTGTAGAGCTCCCCTCCCTCAGCCGAGGGGTGGGTGATGATCCACACCAACGCCTTGCCAGGCTCCTTCTGACCCAGCGTGAGCTCCTTCTCCCCCAGGGTGAGCTCCTTCTCCTGAGTCTCGAGCAGAACCCAGCATTCGGTGCTGCCACAGCTGTTAAACCTTTAACAACATCTGAATCCCAAACCCACCCCCTCAATAGTGCTGCTGTCTGGCAAACAAAGCCCTGCACAGCTGTGGGCAAGTGCTTAGAAATTCATCCTTTTCCTAGCTCAATTTACCAGTTCTTACCTCAACTTAGGTGTGGCCACCTCCATTTTTTCCGTTTTTTTTCCCTTTCAAACTCAGTGAGTTAAACCCGTGGCTCTCTCCATGACATTCATGTGTTTGGTATTGAGGGGAGATGGGCTGTAAAAAACTCTGGCATAATTTTGGGCTCCCTGGCAGTGCCTTTTGATGTGTAATCAGCTGTGTGTGATGCCGAGAGGAGCACGCTGTGCTGTAGGGACAGGTTCAAAAGCCTTGCTGTGAGAATATGGAACAGGGGCCTTTCCACTCACACGGCAGATTGACTCCTCATTTCTCTTACTGAATGGTGCCTTCAATCCTAAAACATCGGGGTTTACTCCTTCCCAATATAATTTTTCCCTTCTTGTTAGCCAGCCAGCCAGATAATAAAAACCCAGCACATGGAAGGGACTGAACCTGACTATGGCTTTGTGGAGACCCTGTGAATCGATGCTTCACTCCGAGCAGTCCCTCTGCTGTGAGCTGGACATCCCAGCAGCAGGGAAACAACGGCACGAAACAGCAGCAGCAATAATGGAAGAGTTATTACAGGCTCTGGGGCTGGAATCCTCTGGAAAGTTTCATCACTTCGCCATGCAGCAGAGGTCTGGAGTGTGATTTTCTTTTCTGCTTCAGCTGGTTGGTTAAAAGGGTGAAAGGAATCCTGGCTGCCTCCCTGGGCTCTGTGGCAGGGATGGGTGGTGGGAGTCTGACTGCTCCACAGGGGCTGGAGGCTGGAATGGCTGTGGAATACCGAGACCATGGGCAGGGAAAAATCAGGAAACCCCACCCCATACCCACACGTTGGGCTTCTAAATCATAGAGTTTGTATTTGAACATAGCTGTGAATTTATATTGTATTTCTTAGGGGTTGTGTGAGGTTCTCCAGAAAGATAAAGAAAAGGAGATAAATGGCTAAAATGAAAAACCTTGTGGTCTCAGGATATTAACCATAGAGTTAGAGCCTACCAGTGACACTGATGTCAAGGGAAGGGCTCTAAAACATGCTAAAATAACTTAGATTTAACAGTCTTAGCTAACTTTGTTTTAAATAAACCAATGGTTTCTACTGCACCATTTTTATTGAAACTGTTCTAGCCAATAAGTGCCTGTAAATAGTTGGGATTCTTTGGTTTATCGATGTTTTAACAGGAAAAGCTGATGTGGGCAGCTCTGTCAGCTTTGGTCTGACCCATCTGCAGCTGGTTTGTGCTGTGCAAAAACTCGTGGATCAGTCAGAAATACGGTACAAAAAGGAGAATATTCCCATCAGTAAACCAGCAGAATATTCCACATCCAAACCTGAGAACCACTCGAATACAGCCCAGCACACTCTGCCTGGAGCCGGGCGCTGTTGGAGGCCGAGATGAATATTCTGCACTCTGCACTTATCCGGAGTTATTAATGAAAGGGAATCAATACTTTCATTATTATTACTTGGCAAAAAGCAGTCTGGCAAATTCCTGAGTCCTTTTGGAACTGATTACTCTGTTGCATCACCCATAAATTATTTAGCTTCTGGAGGGGCAGGGGATTTCAGAGGCGTCTCAGCCTCTCCTGCTGCTGTTCCTTGTGGATTCCCCTGGCAGCCCCTGTTCCCTAAAGCAGCTAATACTCCTACTTAGGAGCTGTTTAATTCGGAATTCCCCTGCGGTAGAAAACACCCAGAATGCTGAGTCCTCAGCGCTAGGGAGGGCTGGGTTTTTTCTGGTCCTAATTCTCTTTCCTTAGACAATGAGCTGCTCAACCTGCTGATCCAAAACTCAGGCTCTGTGTGCATCAGACCCCACCCAGACACGCAGGGGTCGTGGGTTTGATGCTCAGATGAATCAAATCACTTTTGCTTTTCTTTTGTAGGATTTTTCTGCCATTACAAAGTTCAGTCCTCAGGCTGGTCTGCAGCCATGGCAGAATTCCTGTGATTTCAGGGGAAATCTCTGCAGAGGATATTTTAAGGAGCTGTGTCTGTGGGGTTGTCTGGATTAATATAATGTTGCCCTAAGAACCACACTTTGAAAACCTCAAGTTTCCCCCTTGTATGGCTCATTTGTTGGACTGATCCTTTTTTTCAGACAGGAAAAATCTTAAATAGTGTGGATCTGTGTGTTTAAAATAGTTCATGTGCTGGAGCCTGGGTATATGAGTTGAGGGTTTAATTTGTTCATGAATCTAAGTCATAACCTGCAAGGCTGAATGAAGACCACTGGAGAAACTCTTGTAAATTTACAGTTTTGGGGTTTTTTTCCATGTTACAAAAGAGTTCCTTAGTTGTACATATGATCTGGGAAGCTCTGTATCTCTCCTTTCCTATTATATTATTATATATTATGAATTTTATAGTCTTCATTATTATAGGAATATCTCAGCAGAACTATTAAAAATATCCAAGAAAAGACAAAAGCAATGAGAGTTTCAAATATACACAATACTGAAGATAGATCCTTTTGGTTCAGTTCTAGAAAATGGTTTTTTAACAGAAGGAAGACTGCTTGTTGCACTAAGGCTCGTGGGTGCAGCTTTTGGGTTTCTGTCCTGCCATTTGCCTGAAACTCTGCTGGAACTTTAAACCAGGATTTCTCCCTCCTTTCCAAGCCATGAGGGAACCTGTTCTCTTCAATCTTGGTTAAATCCCGGAGTTTCATTCCTAGAGGGGCAGAGAATTCCTGTTCCAGGGAGGTTGTGAAGAATTTGGTGTGAAACGAGGCAATGAGGCCGTTGTGGAGATGAGGATGCTGGAGCACGAGAGAACAGGGCTTTGCAAGGCGGAGTCTGCTGTTATTGCTAATAGGATTTCTTGGGATTAGTAAAAAATGAAAACTCACGGCAAGGATGATGCCTCTGTATGAAAAGCTGAACAGTTCTGCAGATCCTGCTGTTGGAAATGTTGCTTGTCTGGAACTGGAAGTCTCTCCCCAGCTCAGCTGAGCACTGAGCAGCTCCCAAAAAGGGCACGGAGGTGATTTTTTCCCTTTCACAGACAAGGATGGGTGTAAGGAGTTTATTTTTGGAGTTGAAGGTGAGTCCTTGCTGAACCACAATTCTGCTGCTGAGTTTAGTCAGGGTGCACCAATAACACCGAGGTTGTCCCAGAGCTGAGCCTTGGGCCGGGTTTGCCCAAATTCAGGTTCTTTGGTGTTAGGAGCCGAATGTCTCAAGCAATGCCAAAAGGAGGAGGGCAACGCTCAGGTTTGTTATGAGGTGGAAATATGGAATGATGTGGGAATCTTTCCCTTATAAAAGAGAAGTTTTTTGTTGTGTTTTTAAGGGGGGAGACAGAGAAAAAGGGGGAAGCTTCACTAGGGGGAAAAAAACCCAACAATGACAGACAATGATAGAGCAAAGCAGGAAAATGTGACTGGCAGGGAAGGTAAGGGATTTGGGGAAATATTTAATAATTTTATTCCTGCTTGGAGCTGAACTGGTGTGGCTTCCTACCCTGGAACAGAGGTGCTGCTCCATTGGAAGTGGAGTCCAGCTTGGTCTGGAATCGTCACTGACACTCTGCCAAAAGCCCCTTTTGTTCTGATAATGAACGCATGGTTCGGGTTGTGCTTTGGTCCTGCCCTAACCACACGAAAGTGCTGAAGGGGAGATTTTCACTGGCTGTGATGAGGATTTGTGTCCCTGTCCTGAGGTCACAGCTGATGTGGCACCAGGGCTGTGCCCGCAGCCCCGTGCCAGCACCCTGGGCAGTGTCTGTCCCAGTTTGAGACAAATTTGGGAGGAGGCTCCCGAAGGGTGTCTCCTCTAAAAAGGCAGAATTTCAGCCCCCAGCCAAGGTTCAAAAACAAGATCTTCTTAGAGGAAAGTGAAAAAAACCTGTTTATTGAACAAGCAAGGTGCAACAGGCACAAGGAAAGAAAAATGAATCATTTTGGATAATGAACCTTGTGGCTGTGGAGAAAGATGGGGGATTTCAGAGTCTCTCCTTTCTCTGGTTCAGCTCCTCCCGAGGGTTTGGCCTGGCTGGGCTGGGGCATCAGGCAGCTCCTGGCGAGGGTCCCGTCACTGCCTCCCCCGGAGATGGGCTGATTGTCTGGATGGGGAAAAAAACCAAACTGAACAGTCCAAAAAGAGGGAAAAAAACCTAAAAAAGCCTTCAATCCCAACGAGAAGGGAAAAAAGTACTTTGTAATCATCTGCTCTCTGCTGAACCCCTGCTGCTGGAGCCCACTGGAGTTTCCAGATGTTCTGACAGTTCAGATGATCCCACCACCCCAAAGTTGTAGGGATTTTGTGCCTTCCCATGTTCCTGAAAATCAAACTAATCCAGGACAATACCTAGTCCTGATTATGAATATACAGCCTCCCTTGTTACAACTACTTTTAAACTATAAATAGGATTCTGGTTTTATTTTTTGCCATTGGGAATGGCAGAATGCTTCTGCTGGGAGAAAAATCTGCAGTGCCTACAGTGGCAGGTATCAACTACCTCTGTTTCAAGCTAATGAAATAAACGATGTTTGGTTTGTGATAAATAACCATGGATTGCACTAAACCTTCAAATATTTTCCTGTTCTTAATCTAAATACCATCAAAGTTACACACTACGTAGAATCTCCATAGGAACTTGATAGGCTCTCTGTAGGAACTTGATTTATGCTCAGCTGCATTGTAAAAGAAAACAAAAACAAACACAGAACCGTGCTGAACAACATGGTTAGAAATTAAAAAATAAAAAAAAAATTAAAAAAAAAAAAGGGAAACAAACCCCAAGCTCTCAGCCCAGAATGTGGGAGAGGTTTGGTGTGTAGGGGAAAGGAGCCACTGGGAGCAAACCTGACTGGGCTGAACTGGGCAAATCCCACTGGAGGAGCCTCTGGAGCGTGGGGGAGCTGGGCAGGAGCCAGGCTGGGTGAAGGGGGAGCAGCAAACGGGCCCAGGAGTAATTCCCCTTTCTTCTCCCCCTTGCTCATGCCAGGCAAAACACCTTCTCCATCATCGTTTATGAGTAATAACATTAATTGCCAGCCCTGTGTAATTGCTGAGGTTCAAACAGGGGCTGTTAATTGTCGCTCGTACCAGAGCCTTGACTCTTCTGAGCAGCCACAGAATCGGAGATTTAATTACTGAGTTCCTCGCTGCCATAAATGTCCACGAGTGATTTAGGGAACGCAGGATGCCAGAGCAGGCTTTGACAGGGTTTTTTTTTGCCTCGCAAGCTTGCTGGGGAAAATAACTCCAGTAAAACCCAAAGCAGCACCATCAAAACATGACAGACAGAGCCACAGTTCCACCGCAGCTCCTGCGAAAGGCAGTTCTTTATTTGGCCAAAAACTTGCAGTAAGAATGGCATAGTGACGCCAAATCCAATTAATTAGGAGATGCAGGATTCTTGACTTTTAACTGTGAAACTCTTGTAACTGTTTCTCTGTCACAAGAAAAGGGTTGGGTTTGAAAATTCATCGTTTTCTTGAGTGAAGTATAATTCTTGGAGGGGTGGGATTGGGTTTTTTTGCTTGGTTGGTTGGTTAGTTTGGTTGTTTATTTCTTTTTGTTTAGGGTGTTTCTGTTTGATAGGTTTTTTGTTTGTTTGAGGGGTTTTGATTGTTTTGTTTTGTTTTGTTTTAATTAAATTTAGCTGAATCTGTATTCAGCAAAGACACGAGATTGTTGCCAGCAGCAGATTTGGGGTCACGGATGGCAAAGGGGGCTGCAGCTTGAAGGGAACATAAACCCCTGGCTGGGTTCCACAGTGAGCATTGCTGAACTGCAGACTGCAGTAAAACCTCCCTGTTGCAACATAAATATGGCATGAAAGTTGATTAACCAGGTTGCTGGTGTTAGCCAAGCCTGCAATCCATCCGCACTAAAAGGATGAAAATGAAACCAAATTGTTCAACAGCAAAATAGTGAGCCCGGGGTAGAAAGGCCAAGGTTTGGACATTGAAGTTCCCAGCAAGATGAGCAGTTTTTTATTCTGTCTGGTGCCTTGCTTAATATTTCGGGGGTTTTTTTGGTGAAATAACTGTAAATTGTCGAATTGAGGTCATTTTCACTAAAGCAAGAGCTGTTTGTGTGTCTGAGTGGCCCCGTAGGAAGTGGGGCAGAGTCCTGTCCTCTCCTGGGCCTGTTCTGTGTGTGCTCCTGAGCAGAGCTGTGGAGTTGGGGACATTCTCCTTGAAACTGGAACGGTCCTGCAGCTCTGAGATCTTCATTCTGCTCTTTGCAGCGTCCCCAAAAACTCACCGGGCAAGTCTGGAAGAAACTTTCCCCCTTGTTGAGCTGATATGTTTGAAATGGACCCTTGGTATTCCAGGGACTTTGGGGATCAATATGACGACGATTAAATATTGCAGATGTTGGCAGTGTTTGTTCTGTGGCTGTTTGCGAACAACAATGTCTGAAGGGAGATTTATTTCTGAAAAGGAATGGAATTTATTTAGGAGAAGCAATGAAGGTAAATTTACCACCCCGAATTCTGGAGTGGGAGAGGTGTGCGTGTTGCTGAGGCAGCAGCCGTGCCCCACGAACGGCTGAATTTGAGGTGTTTATTCATCATTTGAGCACGAAATCAGAGTGGTCTGGCTGGTCTGGGGCAAAATGAGTGGCAAAATGGGCTCAGCAGGCCCCTTGCCCCTGGAGCAGAAGCAGCCCTGCTGGTTTGATTCCTGCTCGCTGCGTTCTGCTGGCTGCCCTTGCAAAGTTTAATCCCTGAGCAACGTGGGCAGGGCCCTGCAAGGGGAGCAGCTCAGGAAATGCAGGAGTTTTCCACAGAAACCACGGAGTTTGTGGCAGTAAAAGGGTAAAGTTCTCGTCTCCTGGGCTTTTGATGCTCTGTTTCTTTTCCTCCCAGTGAAAGGTTCCTGTTTATTGGCTCTAACTCCTGCAGAACTGCCCTGCCCAGGCTGAATCTGCGGCTCAGAATCCCTGTGTTTCGAAAGAAATGTGATTTTCTGTTCCCAAATGGATGCTGTCTTTACTACCTTTGTACTCCTCACCTGCTCCTTCCCCCTGGTTCCCCTCCTTTTTATCACATTTAAATACCAAGGCTGCTTTTTCAATCACTCAAATGTGGTTAAACCTAAATTTGGGGAGGATATCTGCTCAGCATTGCTGGTTATGCAGCAGATCCACTCCACATTGATGTTTGCCTCGAAAAACAAGGGAAATTGCCTGTTTTAAGTGAACATCCTATTTTTTTTGGAATTGTCAGAATCCTAAATCAGTAGCCAGAATCTGAGTTTCCCCCATTTCTTTATGAACAATGTGGTGGATAATGTGCTCTAGCTTTCTTGTGAGACTCCGAAATTAAGCCTATTTATTTAAGATTGAAACTAATTAGAGGTGCATAATTCTCAACGTGTGGAAACAGAATCTTTCCTAAAGAGCTGATGGAGAAATAGAAGTTTAATTTGAGCCCACATGAGCTGTTATTGGAATTTCAGTGGGACAGAGACTGGTCTGAAATACAGAAATATAGAAATATAGGTATAAGGCCTCTTAAGGTAATATTATGAATATGAATACCTTTATTTAATGAAGCCAGCTTGATTAAATAAAGGTGAAACACTGGGAAATTTTAAAGCCAAATGCAGAAGCTCACACCCTTTTGGGAATGGTGGTCCTGCCATTGCAGGGTCCGGGGCAGCAGCCCTGCAGGGTGAGACACAACAGCTTGTCAAGGTTTGCTGGTCTTAATTAGGGCTTGGAAACAAAAATTATCATGTGCACGTAATTCCTTCATTTTGGTTCTGCTCATTTATTGCTTTTGATAAGCGTGCTAAAAATAACACTATTGTTGAGGTTGATTCAAACCCAAACCTGGTATTTATTTATTGAGAAGAACCCAGGAATTCTGTTCTCCTCTCTTTGTGGAATTTATGTTGCTTTCCTGTGTGGAAGGAGGGCTGCTGTGAAAGAGATTCTCCCCAAACAAGCAGGAGTGGAGGATGTTTTCAGATTGTCTTGTAATTTTCGGGAGGAGTGAGAGGTAAAATTATCCACCCCGGAGAGAAAACATTTGCAGCAAGGAAATTCTGATTCCAGCCTCAACTGGGAGGCAGCTGAGAGCAGCTCTTGCAGGCAGAGTAACTCCACGTGAGTGTGGTGATATAAATTTTATTTCAGCAGCACTTAGGAAGCATCTGCTGGTGTTCTGTGAGGGAGAATGGCTTTGGGATGCCCTCTGCAAGGAGAATCTGGGCCATTGTTTAAATAAAATGTATGTTTGTGGTATGGCTTAATGTGTCTGTCAAGGGCAGAGGGACAATCCTGGTGTGCAGGAGGAGATGCAGAAGGAAAGAAATCCAGATAAACCACGCGCTTTAGGTGGCTCTGGTGGCATCTTTGCCCTCCTCCTCCCTCGCCTGGGGCCTCTGGCAGCACAGAACATTTCAGGTGCCCTACAGGCTCTCCCTCACTGGGTGAAACCCAACAAAGCTTCCATCCTGAGCTCCCAGCCCAGAACCATTCTGCTGCTCCTTCTGGTGCCATTTTGGTTTTCGCCTTTTTTTCTTTTATTCTTTGTAGCTCATTATTGCACCAGTGGCTGGTTTTCCCAGCGGTTTTTCAGGCCCTTTCCCTGGGCAGGAAGACAAAACCCAACTCCAGGACCCCTGAGCTCTCTTGGTTCTCCCCAGCTGCCAAGGGCTGCGAGACATTTCCATAACCAAAGCCCAGCCAGCACCAAGGGGGCTCCAGAGAAGGGGCTGCTCCTGGGCAGGACTTGTATCACCACTTGTGCTCCTAATTAGTGCTTTTTTGTCAATTATGCTGATTTACCAAATTTATACAATTGTGTGTGCCCCTGTGGGCTGGGCTTTGGTGGCCACTCTCCCATAGCTGCCCCTGGAGGCTCCAAATAAATTCCACTTTGATATTCCCTACTAAAACCATCTTGAGTTTCATTTCCAGGTTGGGAAAAAGGCACGACTTTGTGCAGGAGGAGCTGCAGAGAATCAGTCCTTGCAGACCCTGGTTGTTCAAGGGCCGGAATCGAGGGAAGGACAGAGGCTGCCTGCTCAGTCCTGCTTTCCTCAGGAGATTTTGGTGCTGCTCCTCACAGCCAAATTGCCATCTCTGGGGGGTGGCTCTTCTAGAGATGAAGTTGTAACTCAAGACATGAGGAATGGGCGTGGGAGTGGAGCAGCAGGGCTGGGGGAAGGGTTTCTGATGTTCAAGAGCATCAGAAGGCACCTTGAGGTTGTTGTGGGCTGGGATTTCATTTCAGAGAGAGCCTTGAAAATGGGAGGAGCTGGGATTGGGCAGGAGCTGGGATTGGGCAGGAGCTGCGTTTGGAGCTGGGTTTGGGCAGAGCGGGGATTGGAGCTGAGTTTGGGCAGGAGCTGGGATTGGGCAGGAGCTGGGATTGGAGCGGAACTGGGTTTGGGCAGGAGCTGGGATTGGAGCTGGGTTTGGGCAGAGCTNGTTTGGGCAGGAGCTGGGATTGGGCAGGAGCTGGGATTGGAGCTGCGTTTGGAGGTGGGTTTGGGCAGGAGCTGTGTGGGAGCTATGGCATCAGGGTGGCACCAGGAGGAGGGGAAACGCTCCGTGGGGATGGATTGGGGCATGGATTGAACAAAAATATCCCCGTGCTGGCAGGAAAAGGAATCACCTGTGTGATCCAGGCTTTCTCCTGGTACCTGTGGGCCAGGTGACCATGCAGGAATTCCTGCTCCTTCAAATCTCTGACTTCTTTTGCCACTCGCTCAGTTTGTAATCTGTGTATGGAGCTGGAAATCTAAAACCAAACCCTAAAAACCCCAAATCAACATCTGCCAACACTTCACACAGTAAGGTAGAAAAAAAATTCAAGTGAAATAAAACCCTTGGGCTCCATTTCTTCAGAATTCCTTGGGTTTTGTTGTTTTCTTCTGCAGGTGGATGCAGGCAGGTTCCATACTTCAAATTTACAGTAGAATATTGCAAAAATCAAAGATGGGTATTGGAATAATGGGATTGATTTTCCTCATGATGGTGCTGTTGGCACCTGGCACAGGTTTGTGCTGTAGAGTTATTGTCATGTGGCCTCTTCTCAAGGGTTTTGTGAACAGGAGGATGAACAAAACCAGAATTTCCCAGTGAAATCCCATGGATGTTGTGATGAATATTCCAGAAGGTAGGAGGTGTGAGCCTGACATCTATGAGGAGACTTAACAGCAAACGTAGCATGAGATAGAGGTGAGGAGGGAGGGTGAGGGAGGGAAAAGGAAAAGGTTTTGTGCTTTTGAGCCGCCCTTTTCATTCAGCAGCAGTGAATATTTGCGTGTGATTATAGGACAAAAACAGTTTCGAGTTTAGTGAAGCTTTAGAAAATAAAAGCTCAAGTTTCGGTGGCAAAGTGGACACTTGTCCTTGAAGCAGATCCAGCCCAAATTGTGATGCTCCAAACTCTCTCTGGGGTTTATGCTGGACCCCAAAATTGCTCCACTGTTTGTGTTTGCAGCCTCGGCAGAGGGACTGCAAAGCTCCCAGGGTGGGCAATGCCTTAATTGAAGGGTGATGCAATGTTGGGTGTTGTTAAATAAACCCAATTTTTATTCATCACTTTAGGCTCTCACATAGCAATGATTTTCCTGCCCCCTTCAGCTGCCCACATTCATACAGATCACGGGAACGATATCCTTGTGAAATTATATTTAACAATTGAGCTCTTAACACATTTCTGCCAAGGCTGCGAGCATATTGATGGTGACCCCCTTATTTAAGAGTGATTATAATTGATTTCTCACAACTCTTAATGCCAGGCAGTGATTAGAGAATGAGCTATGGCCAGCTCTCGCTCGTGGTGAGATTTTTTATCAGGCAGTGTAAGATTTGAGTGGAACTGGAGGGGTTTTTTATGCCATGAAAGCCTTTATGAGTATTAAAAAAAAAAAAAAAAAAAGTGAAATGATCATTTTAAATGAGTCTACTGACAAAACATTTAGTAATGAATGCTGCTGTTTGTGTTATTGGATTATCCTGAAATGCCAAGCTAGACTCACAGTAGAAACTTTGCAGTCTGCCTCCTCTTTGGCACTGTTTATTTCATATTATTTTATATTTTCCTTACCCTTAAAAAGGCCACTCTCATCCCTGATCAGCTCCTCTCTTCTCCAGAGGGAGGGCACTGGAGAGAGGAATGGGAATGGCAGAATGAGTAGATTTAACCCTGCTGGGACTGCTCCCTGAGGCTTTCCAAGGGATCCTGGGGGATTCCATCCTGGCACGCGCACAAGTTTCCATCCTGGTACCCGTTCCCACCGCTGGGGAGATGGAGATGGGGAGATCTCAGCATGGCCATTGCTCGGGAGGATCTGGGGATGAGGAGCCTGGGGAGGAACCCCGCCCAGCCCAGGGGAATCCCCCATCTCTGTGAGGGACAGGGCAGCCTTAGCTGGCTCTGCTCTGGTCCCTCGGGCCTTACAGGCTCTGTGCAGAGTTTGAATTTCACAGAGCTGAAAACCCTTGGCAGAGCTGAGGGTTCCCCAGCCTGAGGGTCCAGGGTTCAGGTCCCTGTTTGGGTGCCAGATGTCACAGCCTGGGTGTTTCTGGGGTGGTTAAAATGCTGCTGCCTTCCCAATGCAGCTGCAATCACCCACAGACAGCTTTGCTGGAGAGCTTTGGCAGACATGCTGCAGCAGACGAAGACGCAAATCAGGAAGGCCCTCTGGATGGAAATTCCGCGAGGCTTTATTCCAACCATCTGCGTAGATGGAAGGGCAAACACGAGGAGTCCTGCTCACGAACGGATCCCAGGGACAGAGAGAGTGAGCTGCCCTCTGCATGGGGTTATAAAGGTCACCAGACCAATGGTCTAAGGGGAGCCAAGAACCAGTGGGGGGACTTCATGGGCGTGGTTAAGGAAGCAGTTTCAGGTAGCAGGGCTAAGGTACATCAGATAGCAAAGGGGGCGAGGAGACCAACCCAGATAGGGGAACCCAGGGGAATTTGAAATGGCTGAAGCCAGGCACCCAGGGGGAAGGCCTTTCCAGTCTCTGTGACTGAGAGGGTACTGGGGACACAGGCCCATTGACCTCCACAGGGGTTCCCGGGTCAGTGCTGGCAGTGTGAACCCGTCTGCTGCACTTGACTCAACACATGAGGAATCAAACATTTGCAGAATATCCAAAAACACCGAGGAAATCCAGAGCAAGCACCAGGAAAACCACAGAACTGTGATCTCTTCTCTTGCCCCATCCACTTCCCCCAATCCACCTTACCAGTGTTGCTTTCCTTTTCATTGTTTCTATGTTTTTTCTTATTTTCCTGCATCCCCCAGCTGGGCTGAAGCTGCTTTTCTCTCATCCAGCTCTGCCCTGTGCAGTCTGCTGCTGATTGCCATTCCTTCCAGTCAGCTCTGAATATTCAAGTCCCACCCAGCCCCAGCGAGATCTCCTTGACACGGTTATTTACAGCAGCCTGGCGCTTGTAAACACACACAATTTAATTGCTTTCCTTGTTTCCGGGGCTGCCTGGGCTGTCTTGCTTTTAAGCCTAATGCCACGCTGCATCTGACAACAGAAATGAGAAGGAACGGCGCAAAATCGGAGGGTTTTGTTCGAGATATCACATGGATTTGGGAAACTTTGATGTGAGAGAGTTTTCTTAAGTTCAAGTCTTAAGAAATACTAATACAATCGTGTTTCCCAGCTCTTTAAAGGAAGATGAGTGTGGGGAGAGCATGTGGTGTAGAGAACAACTTCAACATTCAGCCATTAAAAATTCCCTGGTGGCACAATAAGGAGTCAGAAAGTTGGAGGTTTTTCATGTTCTCTTTCCCCAATTTCTTTTTTTTCCAAAGAAATGAGGAAAGCTGGGTTTGTCTGGGTGCTGACCTGGGTGGGACTAAAGCCCTGCAGTGCTGGGGACTGCCCAGCTTGAGAGCAGGCCCTGACATTGATATTGATATTTTTTTCTCTTCAGAGCTGGTTTGATGTTGGTCCCCAGGGTGTCCCCCTCAGCGGTGCCGCATTCCCATGGTGCCACCCCAGCATGGGGAGGGGGCAAAGAGAGGGGCCAGAGCCCGGCTGCCAGGGCTGGGGGAGTTTAACCCTGCACAGGGAGCATCCTGGGATGCCCTGCTGGAATCCCAGCCATCCCAAACCAGCAATCAGCACAGGGAACATCCTGGGAAGCCCTGATGGAATCCCAACCATCCCAAACCAGACCAGCAACCCCAAACCAGCCATACCAAAAATCAGCACAGGGAACATCCTGGGAAGCCCTGATGGAATCCCAGCAGTCCCAAACCAGCAATCAGCACAGGGAGCATCCTGGGAAGCCCTGATGGAATCCCAGCAGTCCCAAACCAGCCATCCCAAACCAGTCATCCCAAACCAGCAACCCCAAACCAGCAGTCAGGGAGTATCCTGGGAAGCCCTGCTGGAATCCCAGCAATCTCAAACCAGCCATCCCAAACCAGCAATCCCAAACCAGCAATGCCAATCCAGCAATCCCAAACCAGCCACCCCAAACCAGCCATCCCAAACCAGCAATGAGCACAGGGAGCATCCTGGCAAGCCCTGCTGGAATCCCAGCAACCCCAAACCAGCCATCCCATACCAGCAATCAGGGAGCTCTCACTGTATCAGATGTCCTGCAGCCTCCCTGCTCCAATCCAGCCCCGTCCAAGGAGCTGACAACTGCTCCTGCTCAAAGATCCTCTCCACCCATCCCATTGTTCCTGCTCAAAGTTCCTCTCCACCCATCCCGTTGCTCCTGCTCAAAGATCCTCTCCACCCATCCCGTTGTCCCTCAGTTTGCTCGATGTTAAACACATGAATATGCATGGCCATGAAGCAAAAGCAAAACAAAAAAATCATGATTCAGTCCTGCTTCCCACATCTACAGCACAAACACGTTTCATCACAAAAGCGTCACCTTTATCCCGGTCCCAGTTTCTCACCCGTGTATTTTTTCCTGTCTGCTGTTTCAGTTTTAAGGACTCGATGATGAGGTCAAGCTCTGGGCAGTTCCAGGCAGGGTCTGGGCAGGGTTCTCTGTCCCATCCCCTGAGGTTCCCATTGCTGAGCTCTCAGCACGAAGGGGAAGAAGCTCTAATTGGGTCCCCTGCAGAAAGCAGCAGCTTTATACAGGATCTGATGGAGAGCCATAAAAATTTCATTCCCAGGCACTTCGAGGCTACACAAGAATTTGGGTATGGCACATCTGCGTTTTATTCGGGAGCTTTTGTGATTTTTATTTGGAGTTTATTTTTCAATCGCCGTGGAAGTGTTGCTACGATAAAGGGCTCGGGGAGCTCTCATCTCTGTTTACAGCTTCATGTGGCAGGAGGTGCTAAAAGAGCCAGGCTGGAGGAGCCTTGGAAGAGTCAGGGCTTCAGCTGCCTCTCTTTTGCCAAAAAGTCCTGAACGTGCAGGCTCCAAGAGGAAAATCTGCTTTACAGGGTGTTGACTTCTGGTGCGATGATGATCAAACCAGGGGCTGGGAGGGGAGAGGGGTAAAAAATTAAAAACTTCTCCTTTATCTACATTTATCTTTGCTTGGTTCTTGGATAGGCCCAAAAAATAGGCTAAAAGGGCTTTTGGCTCTTCCTGGTCATATTTCTGAGCATCCTGAAGTGACAGTGTTTGAGGGGTCACATGTTGAGGGGGCTGTTGGGGTGTTAAATTGGAACCATTATAAACAGGCCTTCGTTTTGCCCTTTTCCTGGAAGTTATTTGTACCAAACAAGCATTATTTGAACAGAATCTCTAATTGTAAAAGATTTAGGGACAAATGCAAATTTGAAGTGATCAAGATTGAAGAATTACCTTTTCCAAAAGTAGAAAATAGTGCATATTGCTCTTTTTTCCTTGGTTTCTTCATTTTTTTTTCCCTTTATCCAATGATAAAACTGGAGATTGCACACACTTGTTCAACAGTGGAGCAAGAACAGAAAGATTTGTCCACCAGAGCTGTTAAATCAGAGAGCTTTCTAATTTTAGTTCTGCTGTTATCAAGAAGCTGATTGGTTTTTGCCAGTGATTTGAAGTAATTTAATAATTAAGATGTGGTAAATTTATATTATATATCTATTAAATATTTATCTGCATGTATGTAACACATTCAGAGAAATGCAATCCATGACAACTCTCTGGTCCATTAAAGACCCTTTCAAATGTTCATTCCCAAGTTAAAATTGATGTTGTCAGCACACAAAAAAGCAAATATAGAACATTTCTCAGTTCTGGATTTTTGTTCTGATTTTTGAATATGTTATCCTAATCTCACCAGGGGAGTAGGTTAGTGTGGAAATTCAAGTCTGAAGGCCCGGTTATAAGAGAAAAAAATCATTATTTGCTGGGTCTGGCAATCAGTTACCAGCACATGAACAGCCAGGTCGGCAGCAGGGAGCTGAGGGAATAAAGTCTCACCCCTACAGAGGGCTGGGAATGTGGGAATGTGGAGCTTTGTGGAATTTGCAGCAAGGCTCAGGGAAAAATTGATGATCAGGATGAATTTGTGGAATCCTGGAGGTGTTCAAGGCAGGGCACAACCTGGACCGGGAGCAGAGTTTGGGTCTCTCTCTCAGCTCTGCCCTTGAGCTGTTCCTGCGAGGCTGCAGATGGGAACAACGACTGCAAGGGGAGGACAGAGCTTCCTCAGCTCCTGTGCCCCTGATTCAGACATGTCTGACCCTGAGACAAGAACGGGGTGGGAGCTGCTTCTCCTCCCTGAGGAAAGCTGTGGGTTTGTAATGTCCCAAAGGAGATTGAAACAGAGAGAGCACAGAGCTGCTGAGAACCAGGTTCCAGCCAGGGCCTGCTGCTCCTGTCCCGGTGACATGCTGGGATCACATTTTCCTCTGCAGGGCATGGAGAGGGTGCCATGGGCACCCTGCTGGGGTGCTTGGGCAGAAGGAGATCAGGGCTGGTGCTGATGCCTTAAGGGCTGGGAAAAACCCGAGGCAGCCCCAGCAGCGCAGGGCAAAGGGCATTCCCTTGGGTTAATGGGATCCCAGGGACACAACTCGGCCCAGGTGGGAACAGCCCAGCAGCACCCCCGGGTCCAACGCGGATCCAATTGGATGGAGCTCAGCAATGAGCAGATCGACCTCAAATCCCCAGTGAGAAACTGAACCAATGAGGGAACTGTCCCCCATTCTAATGACCCCCCCAAGGGAGACTCCAGCCCAGCTGAACAAACCTGTTGCAGAGAGGAGGCTCCGGGCAAGGCTGGAGCCTCTGCTTTGGAGACACTCGGGATGTTTGGTCTGCTCCCCTCAGAGAAGCCCCAAGCTGAGCTCAATCTCAGCCCCCAAGGGTTCTCCACATGTAGGGCTGAGGGACAGGGAGTGTTTGTGAAGGGGACAGGGCAAGGGAAAGGGGATAAAAATGTATGAAAAGGGGATAAAAAGAAAAGACAAAAACCATCAGGCATCAGTGTGAGCAGGTGTGAGGAATCCAAGCAGGAGGATGGCCCTGAATGGCTGTGGATGTTGCAGTCAGGCTCTCCGTCTGAGCTCCATCTCCATTAGAGTGGCCTGTGTTTAAAGCAAGGCCACAGTGATATTATTTCGATGGTTTGTTCAGTGCTGTATAAAAGCTGGTTCCATTCTGTTAGCATTGTGTTGGTTACAGACTGAAGCTGGGAATTATCTCCATGAATTAGCTTCTCCTTTCCATTCTCCCTGATAACTCTGGCTGTGGCAGTTTGTTTCTATGGCGATGTTTGTGCTGCGGCTTCTCCTTTTATTTTCAGTGGAATTCTGGAATGCTTGTAGGGGCAAACACTCTCGGAATCCCATATGAGACTTTTCTGCAGGAAGATCACAAGATTTGACTCCAGAGGATGAAATAATCAGAGCAGCGGAGCCATTGTCAGAGGAAAATATTGTTTGACAAAATTAACAGGAAGGTCAGATAAATTTACTCAGAGTGCTGGGAGAATAAATTGATCAAAGGATGCCTTAAAGGATGACAATTTTTTTCCTTCTTAATAGAAACTCCTTAGAAATGTGTGTCCATCCCTGATTCCAGAGCATGGGTTTCTCTCCTGTACCCTGGACTGAATCAGCAGCTTGGCACAGGGTGCAGGTGAGGCAGGGAGTAGCCAGGGAGCTGTGGAAAATTTTGAAGCTAAAATTGGTTTGGAGGCCGATATTGGTTGTGCTATTTCCAGCCTGTCCTGTTATCTCTGAGGACAAGTTCCAGGGGACGTGGGGGACACCAGAGCTGGGTGTTCTGCAGGCATCAGAGCTTATTCTGAGGTGCTTTTGGAATTTCCAGCTACCTGCACGATGAAACAGCCACTGCTTGAAAGGGAATTAAAAATAATAAACCCCTTAAAACGGTCAAGGTAAGCAGCCCTCCCCGCTGCCATGAATTTGGGGGCAGTTGAATCCCGACCCGTTTTGTTCAGCCCCTGACAATTCTCCACACTCATGGTTCAATACTAAAAAATCTTTTCCTTGGAGCTCCAGGTGCACCTGAGAAGGGCTGGAGTTGCACAGAAGGATTTGTACAGATGCACAAGGTTTTTCAGGCCATGCATATTATATCTTTATGCAGAGAAGAAACCTTTTAGTAGGGATTTTTACCACTTTCTCTGCTTTTCTGTTTTTTCCTGAGAATGTCAGGGAGGTTTTCATCCCAGCTGTGCTGAGGGATGTGACACTTCAGAGAGACAGATTCCCTTTTAGAGGGAGCTGCGGCAGAGGAGGCGCCGCTGACAAAAAACAGGGTTTGCCCTTAGAAATGCAGCTTCAGTGTTGAATTATGGAACAAATAACCCTCCTTGATAATAAATACATCTTAGTGGCTGGGCTCCTGGGGCTTTGCAAACGCTGCGAGGTGGTTTTGTGCTGGAACACAAACGAGAGGCTCCCGAGTTCCTCCGCTGAGTGTTTGTGCCGCACGGGGACCTCGCGGGTGGGGCTGTGGCTGAAACGCGGGACAGCAGCAGCACCCCGATTGTGCTGGCACCCCACAAACACTCCAAAACTCAGTTTAACATACTTAGAAATTGCTCCTGAGGAGCCCTTCAGTGCAGCCAGGAACCTCTCCATGACCTGGCACCGATATTGGGTGGGAGGAGGACGCTGGATGAAGGGAAGAAGCTCCTTGGTGCTTCCAAGGATTTGATGGTGGAGATGGCCCTTAGGAACAAGAACTGCACATCTACACACATGTTCATCAACCTTTCTGGCATGTCTTCCTCAAGTCGAGAAGATTTAATTATTTTTTTCCCAGGGTTTGAGGATGTGTATGCAGATGAAGCATATGTACATAAAGAATTTGGATTTTTAAATAATTTATTGTTTTGTTTTGGTTGTTTGGTTTATGACGATATTTTTGTAGCAAGAGTTAACTTCAAAAAGTATAAAGACAATAAGGAACACTCACACCATCCTGTCAGCATCCAACTCAGAATTCCTGATGGCTGAAACCCGAGATTTCTGATAAGCCCTAAATTGTTTCTATTCCACATCAAGATAAAACGAGCCTTTAATTTCATTTATCTGTCAGTGGAAAGGCAGATAATAAAAGCCACAGAAAGTCAATAAACCCCCTGATTGGGGCTTCAAATGTTGGAATGCTGCTCCTAATTCCTGCCAGGAAGCGTGGCCATGTCCTACCCTGTCCTGGGCTGCTGCTTGTCCTGGCCTTAACTTCTGCCTGGAAATTCTCCTTGCCTGAAGAATTGTGCAGACAGAAGTGGTGTCCATAACTGCGTTTCTAGGTTTTCTCTTTTCAAAACTGATTTTTAAAAATAGGGGATTTTTTTCCACCATGGAAAATGGATTATCGGAAAGTTCCTCAGTTAATCCTTTTAAAGGGACTTCTAAAAGTCGTGGACTGGGGAGGAGTGGGGGAATTAAAAGATGTTTGGGAGGGGAAAAAAGGGTAAAGTTTTTTCTCTGAGCTGAGTGATCAACTGTCTCTGTTACTGAGTGTCAGACAGCGATAAAATCCAGTCTAATACGCCAAAGGTGCATTTTAGGTGAAGTGTGAATAAAATAATTCTGTGTGGGTTTGATAATCTGGGTGTTAAAAGCCAGACTGCGAACATTGGGGGTCCCTCAGACACAATGAGCTTCAGCAGGCCACACTTTCTGTTCACCCAAGCACTTGAAATGCCAGATAAAAACCAGTTTAATGATATTCAGTCATAACTGCAACTGGTTTGGGGTTGGTTCTGTTTTTTAAACCAAAGCAAACCCTACAGCAATAAAAAGCCCTCCAGTAAAGAAACACGAAATTTTTTCATTAGAAAATGAAACAATGCTGGTGATGGGACAGTGG
>VYZT01052157.1:0-69445 GCA_013400735.1 Pomatostomus ruficeps | reverse complement strand
GCCTTCTTTTCTCCAGGCTGAGCTGCCTGAGCTCCCTCAGCCACCCCTCATGGGACCAGTGCTCTAATGTAACTCCTCACCTCTCCATGTTTTAGGAATTGCTTACCCAAATCTCTGTGCAGCCACCAGGAGAATGCAGCCTCACATTGTCCTCCAGCTCGCCACATGCCAGACAAATGGTGGGGGCGCTCAAAAGACTCATCTTGCTCATGGGGATGTGGGCAAGGCTGACAGCAACTGTGTTTTAGACCACAGCTGTCCACGTGTTTAGAGTTCTTTTCCCCAGACTTGTGCCTTCCTGCTCCTTTCCTTTGGAGCAAACAATGTAGTGAAAACTTGCAGGAATCATGTATTCCTGAGCACGTAGGCTGGTAATCACCAAGACAGCTGAAGCCTTAGATTTGTTTGCGTAGGCTTCTCCAACAGAACAGACATTTGTCAGATCTAAATTCTGTTGAAAGGTATCTCATTTAGTTAATTAAATAAAAAAATGGGTGTAGAAACAATAGCAAAAGCAATACCATCCTATTTACAGCTTGGCAACCCTGATTGTCTCCCCTTGGTTTTTAGTACTTTTGCAGTTTCTTTGTGACTCTCAATGTCTCATTAGTTTCCATGTTGTCCGATGGCCAAATCCCACTGAAGTCGGGGGGAGTTTTGAACTAAATTGTAAGTTGGCCTTTGAAGTGAAAAGTTATTTAATGTTAAATGGAGTCCAGAGATAAGAAACCATTGTACTGTCCAGATGCTTGTTCTTGTAGCTGAATTATGGTTCTCTGCAAGGCACCGCATCCTTACAGTTAAGGATGAGCAGAGGGGGACAGAGGAAGGATTTCCCAGTAACTGCAGCATTTTTCTGGGGTGAATTCTTGCTTTCCTTGGAGGTGTTGCTATGTGATTCAAGCTTCAGCTGTTCCTCCCTTCAGCATCTCAGACCTAAAAGCCTGGGTTGGAAAGTGTGTTTGGATCCTTCCTTGGCCTGGTTCTCTGGACTTGGCACACCACCCCAAGGCACCATCTTGGGACATCACCTCAAGCTGTCATCTGAGCACCTACAGTGCTACCCTTGAACAAGCACGAGGTTGTTTCCACCAACAACCAGCAGTGGGAATGTGGCAGGATGCCCAGATCCCCATCTTGTCACTTCCTGGGGCTCTCTGTGTCCCCAGCAGACCCTTGGTCACACTTGGGAGCAAGGATGGGTCATCCCAACCTCCCAGGCTTTGAGATGCTGTGCAGTCAAGAAAGTTTTAAGATCTGAGCCCCATTCTCCCTGCTTTGGCTCTCCTTCGCTAGAGATCCTATTTCTTCTTGGCTTGTCATCTTTGCTGGGGTGTTGGGAAGATAAAAGCACACAACGAGTCTTTGCCTGAATGCTGAATGATTGTCTAGTCCCCTGTCTGCTGCCAAGTCACAGAGATTGCTCCCTGTTTTCCATTCTCCTTCCTTTGCCTTTTATTTCTTGCAGTTTTTTCCCCAAGCTTTTTTAACTTTGGTGTTTTCCGCCCTTTGGTCAGTGACTGCAGAGCTTTGGTCTGTGTTTGCTCTGTCCCTTGCCATGAGAACATCACCTTTTAGCTGTCCTGTAGAGGGACAGGGCTGCCTGTTCTTCCCCATCCTATTGCAACAGCCCCAAAATGAACAATCTTGCACATTCCACGTTGGCTTAACTGGGCATTTTTTTACTCTTAAACCCTTTTTTCATTCATAGCCCTTAAACATAAAGGGTTCGGTTTATAATGTTATCACGTCTTTAGGAGAAAAACTGTCCCTGCATGCATTTCTTGCAGGAATTTACAGCCAAGTTTGGTTCCCAGCTCATTTCCAGGCATTTTCCCTTGCTTCTGAAATTACAGCCATGTCTTTGTGCAACTTTTGTAATTTCTGTGCAATATTTACAAATTAAATAAAATAGCAGGCTGACTGGCTTATTATCCGAGACTTAAAGTGCAACCAAACAGTTAAACTCAGATGTCTGAGAGAAGAGCAAAACCACAGAAAACAAAACTCTAGCACACTTAGGTCTGTGAGGACTTAGTACCAGATAAGGTTTTAACTAACTTTTATTTTGACATTCCCCTTTTAATAAGCATTGCTCTTTACAAAGTGGTTTATGTGATTGCGTTACTGAGAGGAAACAAAGAAATGCCAGGAAAACTTGATGTGGAGAATCTGTGCTCATAAAATGTTTGTAGGCTCCAACAAACAGGAAAGCTTTTCCCATCTCCTTTTTTCTTTTTTTTCTCTATTTTTTTTTAATTCCCTGCCATTCAGTTTGCAAGGGAAAAAAAAAAAAAAACCAACACCACACTGGATATCTCAGAAAACCAGATCTCTTGGTCTGAAAGTAAATACAAATTCCTTCCAGTGCTACAAACAAGCCTCTTTGTCCTGCATTTGCTAAACACGAGCCCTCACTCTTTATGGTTAAAAGCCGGTTGGCCTCAGAAAATAAGTTTTGACTCCTGGGGATGCCAAGGAGTACAGATTCCATGGGCAGATGGCTTTGGCAGGCAGGGTTGGAGGCTGCTGACTATTGAAATGTATTTGTGAATGGCTGCCTCCTTCATCCAAGCGCCCTTAGCTGAGCAGTGCCAATGATGAAAATAAAACTAATTGCTGTGGGATGGGTTTAGAGTAAACCCTATTTATATTAATTGGGGTGGGGATTTGGGATAAGGGGTGAGGCTAAGCAGGGTTTTTTTCATGACTACAGAACCAGTATGGATGCAAACCACTGCAGTCATCCCAATGCTCACAGTTGTTTCCCTGTTTTTGTGATACTGGGGAGATGTCCTGTGTCACCCTCAAGCACTGCTCCCAGCAGCCTTATAAAGAGCCTTAAAACATTAAAACATCCCACCGCCTGCCAGAGCCAAGACAAATGTTAAAGAGGCAGCAGGCAGGGGCTGCCAGCATGCTTTTGGGTAACCCTGGTGAAGACTCAGCCCTGGCAAAGGTAGCCAGTGCCAGGACCATCTCCATCTTAGTGGCATCCTGGATGATGGCATTCCGACTCTGCCTTCTCCACTGAGGACAGTCACACTGCAGCCTGTTTGGAAATCTGAGATGCCTGAGACTGCCAAAGCATTTCTTTCATTCAACTATTGTTTTTTTGGGGATTTGCCGTCTCGGCTACCGGTTACGGCCAGCACTCAGGGGCTTGCTCACTCTTTCTGAGATGTTGTAGTCTCTCAAGTAAGCCCTCTGGGGGCAATTCATCTTCTTTGTGGCTGTTGGATTTCCGTGTTATCCGTTTGGAGCTCTGTACACGTAGTCCTCTCTCTGGAGGTTGTGGTCCTGGCTCTCCATGCTGCCAGAGCCAAGTATGGTCCTCTTTTCATCCATGCGTGTGTCCTGTCCCAGTGCAGCAGTGCTGAAGGATATGTATAAAATAAGGCCAAAGAAAACCATGTAGTGTGGGCCGATTACAGGTTTACCTGGTAACTGGCTTTTTAGTTAATTTTTTTCCACTTAGAAATTCCTGATACACTTAAAATGACTCATTGCAAGCCCATGCAGCAGTGTGCCATATTCGCAGGCAAGAGGAGAAAGTGATGCTGTAGTCCAGGTGTGTCAGGAGCTCTAAAGCCTTCAGAAAAAAATATTTCCTGGTGTTTCTTGCCTACCTGGCTTCCTGCTGTTGTTTTTCCTGGTTAGTGTGCAAGTAACACAGAAATATGAGAGATTTTTACCTGGGAACCAAAGTCATGTTAACCAGCTTCATAAAAACTTTCAGCTGAGATATGACTGTCACAGAAAGAGATTTAGAGGCATGAGTTGGTAGTAAGTTGTTAGATGACAAGAAATTGCCACCTCTTTTGTGGGTGGTCCCCTGCCAAGGGCCAGACTGTTTGGTGGGACAGGTGTGTTGGCCCAACAGAACCACAAAGGAATGGGTGAACTTTCTTTGGCTTTCTTCAACATTTTTTTTTTAATTCCCTGCCATTCAGTTTGCAAAAAAACCAACCAACCAACCGAAACAAAACAAAAAAACCTATTTGGTTTCCAACTAATAGGAGTTAAAATCAATTTTATGAGGCCAACTGGCTTTCCAATGGCTTTCTTTGACTTTCCAGGCGACAGCAGAGAGTTCCCAGCGGGAACAAGTCTCAGCAGCACACGGATCATCAGCAGGGTGGCACCAAGCATAACAGGGACCACCAGAAACTCTACCAAGGAGGCCAGGCCCCTCACTCCTCGGGCAGGACGGGCCACCACGGCTATAGCCAGAACCGGAGATGGCACCACAACCAGAAGCACTCGCCCAATGACAAAGAAACGCACAGAAACGCCAAAGAGACTGAGAATTTGAAAATCGAGGACAGCTCCGTGTGCATGGTGCACATCCCTGTGGAGGCACCCCGAGGCCCCGAAGCTGTAGAGAAGCAGTCCCAGCAGTACATCCCCGAGCCGGAGACCAAGCGGAAAGACAGCATCCACGAGCGCATTGGGGAGAGACCCAAGATCAATTTGCTCCAGTCTTCTAAGGACAGGCTGAGGAGGAGACTAAAAGAAAAGGTATTATTTCTTGGGGAAACATTGAGTTTCTCTTTTTCTGGGTCTGACTGTTGGCCATTCTCTGTACAAAGGGTGGAGTGGGATCAAGGGACCTTTCCATCAATGCTCCCAACTTATCTTAATCCCCCAGTGTCAGCACCTCTCTTGAGGTGTCTTTGTGCTTCTTCAGGAGGCCTTTTATTGACAGAACTGAGGCTCTGAGCTTGACTTCTTGGTGGAGGTTGCTACCAGCTTGAGTACTCCAAGGACTGGGAACTCTCCTCTTTTCCATGGGGGAAGTCTGGTGTGCACATGAGTTCCCTCCTGCTCTGAAGAGCTCAATAACTTTGCAAAAAAAATCTAAAAAAGGCAATTTGTTTCTCTGCAACTGCAGAGCTAGATCCCAAACTGTGACTCTTGAGTGCTGAATAGTTGGACTCCGCTGCTTTAAAGCTGATATCCATTTATCTCTGCAATGAATTGAAATGCCCTTATCTCCCCCCTTCCTTCCAACAGCCCAACAATAACAAAAGTATTGCATGCAAGTGACGGAGGAGAAATCCTTTTTGGAAACAATATTCAGCCACAGATTTCTGAGGAATTTGGAGATGATATCTCCATTTGCCCCCTGTGGAACTCAGATTCTTTCTCTTGAGATTCTTTTGTCACACTGTAAACAGCATCCATGGGACTATCTCTAATGAGATTTCCAAAATACAGAGCAAAAATAACCTGAACATATACAATTCCATGGGAGTGCATGTTGGAAATGTATACCTTTGAATGCATGAGCATTTACTATTTCTGGATGTGGCATGAGGGGGTGTAAGAGGTTTTGTTAGTTATTTTTATGTTCTTTAAAGCAATGGGAGTATAGTAGAGACTTTCAGAGTAGTCATTTTAATGCTCTTCTCCAAAATTTAGAGTCTTGTAAGAATAAAAATCACATCAGCACCCACTCTTAGGTGGGTGTTGTGAACACAACCAGCCTCCTGGTGGGAGGTTTGGACAAACTGCTGTTTGAGCTTGGGTTTGTCAAAAAAACTGCTACAGGTTTGTATTGTATAGTACATTATAAGATTGAGCTGGAGTTCTAGAAGGGAGCAGAACAAGCAGGATGCATGCCTGACACTGGGGTAAAAGGGGAAAATGTATAATGAAATGTTGAAAAGAAGCAATAATTTCTGTGGTAGTGATGGGAAGTGAAAAGTGTAACAGCCAAAAGATGGAAAAGTTGAGCCTTTTGAATACTGGGATCACATGACTTATTTGATCTCAATTTACGTTGTTAAATATATATTAAAAAGTATATATTTTTGTGAGATTGTTGTCTGAGCATTTTGCAAACATCAGTGCACTTTCTAAATAGAGACAAAAAAAATGTCCATTATCATGAAGTCACAGACACCAGAAACTGGTCCAAGATGCCAAAGGCAGTCAGGGGTGGTCAGACTTTGGCATCCTGGCTCAGGACCCTCAAGGACATCTTCTCGCTGAGCTGAGGGGTAGGACTTTGGGATTGAGTGGTGTGGGAAATGCAGAGAGGGGACATTTCTGGGGCAAGGATGCATGTGTTTGTGTTTCCTAATGCTGATGTTATACCATTGTGCCACTAAAAGATGCTTTGTCTTTTCTCTTTCTGTTTATGTCCTCCCAATTCCCTTTCCCCTTTGCTGTTTGTGCAAGGACATGGGCTGATATATCTGTTTTTTCCTTGTGTAACAGACGCCTTGTCTTTCCCTTTTCACGGACCAGGACGAAGTCACGGTGGAAACCACCAACCCTGAAAAGAATAAAATGGACAAATTAATTGAAATTCTCAACAGCATGAGGAACAACAGCAGCGATGTTGACTCCAAACTTACCACCTTCATGGAGGAGGCCCAGAACTCCACCAACTCTGAGGAAATGCTGGGGGAGATAGTCAAGACCATCTACCAGAAAGCGGTGACAGACCGCAGCTTTGCTTCCACAGCAGCCAAGCTCTGTGACAAAATGGCCCTCTTCATGGTGGAAGGAACCAAATTCCGGAGCCTGCTCCTCAACATGTTGCAGGTAATGTGATAAAGTCAGTTGTTCAGATGCCTGTAGCATCACCTCACTTGTTCTTGCCATGTATTTGGAGCTGAGCTGTTACCAAATTCCTTTGGAACCCAATTAATGAGTTCAAAGTGTACCTCCTGTTCTGTCTGTGCACATCCTTATTGTTTACCATAGATAATGTGACACTGAGGGCAGTATCAAGGTACTCTTCATTCTTACTTCATGGACTCTACATGGATTGTGGCATCTCACACCAGGGCCTGTCTGTGTAATGAGTCAGTTGCTTAAGGCAGCATCCCCATGGCAGGAAAAAAGATGAACTGGGAGGGTCTTTCAGTGCAGGCTGAGTGGAGGGTCCATCTCCCTCCCCAGCAGCAGCGACACCAAGATAAGTCCCTGATGATCCTAGACACCAAGATGGTCCCTGAGCAGGCTTTTGGTTGCATCACCTGGCTGAAGGGCTTGCTTCTGGTTTCTGATTGCAAACAAAGCTGAAATAATTGTGTATTTTCCCATTATTCTGGGTGACTTTTTTATTGGTGTATGGAGAACTGGTTGGTTGTTCTGCTCCAAAACCATCAGTGTCAGCAAGTTGCAGAGGGGAGAAAACAGCAGTGGCTCTGATAACTGATCTGTGAGGTTAATGGTTGGACTTGGTAGTCTTGGAGGTCTTTTCCAGCTTAGATGATTCTATAATAATGTTGGATGATAGAAGAAAGGGCTATCCTCAACTGATGTCAAGTCCTCAAAGTCTCCTGAGAGGAGTGTATTTTACTGCAGTGCCACTATCAGAAAGGGGGTCACTTTCTGGGAGGGTGTCACATGAACCTCCAATTTTCTGCCTCTGGAGCCAGAGTTGAATCCATGAATTTCCATCCTTAATTTAATGTGCATTTCCATTTGGCTGTTCCCTCACACACACGTCTCATGTGCAGGACATCAGAGCTCACATTTCATTTCTCTGCTCTCCACACAAGTTTGTTGCTCAGCATCACTCCAGTTTTTGATTCTTCTCATTCTTCTTGCTGCTCTTGTTGGAGGTGCTCTCTTGGATGCTGGTACCTTGACTTGGCTTTGGGGCAACACAGCAAGCAGGGAAATAAGGAGTAAAATAAAATAGTGAAAATCAATATCAGATAATTCTGCACAGTCACTGGTCCAGCTTTGCTCCTCTCATTGCTCTGGGTGCGTATCAAACCCAACATCTCTCCCTCAGTCCACTCCCCCCTGCAAAGCCCTTGGGCAGCATACTTACCTGCCCATTGCCTGTACCAGGTAGTGATTTTTTCCAGATGAGTATTTCCAAAGGGATTAGAAATCTCACTGAGACAAATTACAGTCAGAATCAGTCCTAGAATTAGCAGCAAGGGTCTGGAGGGAGCTCTAAACCTGCGGTGCATCCTGTTCTTCCCATACCAGCTCACTCTTGCATCTTCCCCTGTTAGGCTGAGCAATCTAAGAAATCCAGAATGAAGTCCAGGAATGATGGCCAGGGAGCAGCAGGGTGTTAGCCCACAATTGATGCTGATGGCAGCCCTGGATTAGGGAGGACTCTTCCAGTTTGCTTTATTCTCTTGTCCCAGCATTTCCACCTATGTGAACAGACCCAGTAAACTGATTTATACTTCAACATCTTGTGCAAGACTGAGTGGCTTCACATTTAGCTCTTCACAGCATGAATGGAGGATAAATAATATATCTCCTATCTCCTGAGAGGCTCAAAGTGCTTCTCAGGAACATGTAGCCAGTCACAGCATGATAGGAGCTGGGGAGAAATGAGGTGCAAAGAGGGAGCAGAGTGTGCGGGTGACCGAGTTCATGTGCTGAGGCACAGAGAAATATGCAAAAAGGATTTGTTCAACCCCAAACTGCACATCTTTTATAAATATCTTGTTGGGGCAAAAGGTGATAGATCACTACAGGTCAAAAGCAAAGTGCTGTGTGAAGTTAAATAATTTAACATCTCCTCTCTGATAGTAAAGGATTTTGACTTTCTCCGAGCACTGTTTCGTTTTCCAAACAAAATAATCAGATGCACTCAAACAGATTCAGAAATACTTCAGTCAAGTCCTGGATCAGGAATTTTTCGAGGCATTCACATCTGATAGCCCTGGCTTGAGACAGAGCCAGGTATGAGGCGCTAAAGAGTCATTGCAGCTACCTTGGTGTGAAATAAGGAGGCGAATTATCAGTATCAATATGGTATATTGGAATTTATATACAATATATTATCAGTATCAGTAAGGCATATTGGATATTGTGTCATGTTACAGAGTAATGCAAATATCCTATTGATGTATGATATATTAATACATTGATATCAATTATTATATATTCATATATATATACACACATAGATATATATATCCATATATATCCATATGTTATAATCATATTTTTATATGATTGATGATAAAGCATTACCCAGCAACAGTCCTGGCCCTTCCACCATCAGATATTTTCCATCAGCCATTTCTAGGTAATTCACGGTTAATTAAAAAAGAAAAATAAACCTCTAATAAAACGCTTGCTGCAGAGCAGGATTTGTGTCTCTCTAGCACCTTTCAGACTAATCTGATCCCCGGACGTAAGGAGCTCGACTTGCTGGGCACCGGCGAGCTGGGGAATTACTGTGCCGGGGTGTGATAAATCGGGATCAGCGTGATCCCTCCCCGTGCTGCTGGCGCCTGGGGCTGCACTGCTCACCCCCCCATCTGCTCCCAGCAGATGCTCCTGTTTTGTAGGGGCTTGTTTGTCCCTTTCCCTCAGGACTGCAATGGCAAGGGCTCACCCCCACCAGAGGACCTCAGGAATTAGTGCACAAACCCGTTGAGGTGCCCTGGCAACATAGTTGTACCTATAGACAGCAACCCTATACCTATAGACAGCGTCCCTATATCCTGCTGGACCTTAAAACATTCAGCAAGGGGGTTTCTCCTGTAAAACAAGCAGTAAACTCTCTTTTTAACCTGGCTCCTCTTCTATTTTCAGCTGTTGACAAGGTGCTCATGCTCAAGGGTTGCACATGTTCACAACTTAATCTCAGGGTGCTTGTTTTGATCCCAAAAAAGATGTCAGTGCTGCAGCACTGAAGTGTTGTCACGTCATCCCCCTCCCCGCCAGCAGCTCCTCTAAGGAGCTTCCCTACAGCCAACTTGGTCCACTTCATGCTCTAAGGGGATCCATAAGGAAAATTCTGGTTTGAATGTATCCCTTACCCTGTTTTCATCCAAAATCTTGCCTAAGTCTTGAATTTGGGGGCTGCTAACCTCTCAGGAAAAGAGATGTGGAAAGGGTGGCTATGGGGTGGACAGCTGGTAGAGCTGCCATGTGGGAGCTTGGCACTGGAGGGATCATTTGGCATCTGGGTTGTCCAGCCCTGGCACAGGCTGCCCGAGCAAGTGGTGGAGACACCATTCCTGCAGGGGTTTAAAAGCCATGGGGATGTGGCACCTGGGGACATAGGTCATTGGTGGCCTGGGCAGTGCTGAGGAAATGGTTGGACTTGATGATCTTATAAGGCTTTTCCAACCTAAACAAATCTGTGATTCTGTGATTTGGATTTGATTTTCTCCTCATTGAGTTTGGTTTAATGTTTTGGTAGCAGGAGCGATTTTGAGCTGTGTGAGCCCTTGGGATGGACCTGGGTGAGCTGGGCCCGGGGAGCTTGGATGGCTGGGGACATGAAAGAACATCTTAGTGGACACATACACAGTTTCTTCTTGCCTCTAGAAATACCTTCTTAATTAATACATTGCAAGAAAGTCTTGTGGAAGCGGTTTTTGCTTGTCATAGTTTCACTCACTGGCATGCCCAGGTTTGTTTTTTTTTTTCTTCGGTGGGGGATGTTAAGCAATGTGCTACAAACCCTTCACATGTAACATAAGTTAGAGTACTCCTCTGCTGGAACAACTGTGCTCTTTATAGCAGAGCTGTGTCTGCATCTGAGCTATGCAGAGCCAAGTGTATTATTAGAGTGGACATCACTGGGGCTGTAATTGTACACTGCTCCCCTTGGCAACCATGGCCAACAGCACATCAAACAGAAGGCTGATACCTTCTTTTAATAATAATAAAAAAAAATTTTAAAAAATCACGCAATGAACATCCCGACACAGAGCAGCAGAGCCTGCTGGCCTGCAGCCAGAGCCAGTGCCTGGTTCATCCCTGCACATGGAATTGCCTTGGTGCCAGAGGAGAAGGGCTGGTTCTGCTGGATGCCCTTGGCTTGCCCTGCTGTGTGCCCTGTTGGATACCCTGTGGCATACCCTAATGTATACCCCATTTCACACCCTAATGCATACCCTAAGGCACACTGCATTTGATACGCCATAGGATACTCTGTGGCATACCCTATTATACACCCTGATGCATCACAAAATTTATACCCTAATGCATACTCAGTGATGTACCCTAGTGCATATCCTGTTGGATACCCTCTGGCATTCCCTGGTGAATATCTTGTGGTACAGCCTAATGCATTCCCTATGACATACCCTATGGTATATCCTAATGCACACCCTATTACATACCCTAATGCACTTCCTATGGCATATCCTATGGTATATCCTAATGAACATCCTGTTACATACCCTAATACACTGCCTACAGCATATCCTATGGTATATCCTAATGAACATCCTGTTACATACCCTAATACACTGCCTACAGCAAATCCTATGGTATACCCTAGTGCATGCCCAGTAGTGCATGCTAAAACATTCCCTATGTTATATGGGAAATATATATGGTTATATGGTATTTAAGCCTAATGCATTCCCTAATACATATCCTGCTGTGCACTCTAAGGCCTACCCTGTTGCACACCCAAATGCACACCTCATGATTTACCTTAGTGTATATCCTTCTGGATACCCTATGACATACCCTGATAAATTCCCTATGGTATATCCTAATGAATTCCCTATAGTATGTTCTAAAGCATTCTCTATGGCATACGCGAATGAATACCCTGTTGCACATCCCAGTGCCTCCCCTGTTGCACACCCAAATGCATACCCTATGGCTTGCCCTATTACCTGCCCTATTGCACACCGTGTTGCACATTCCCAATGGCAAACCCAGTTGCACACCCACACAGGGTTTCTTCATTGTCTTGCTGCAATCTCTTGATGACCAAGGAATGGCCCTTCTTTGGTTCAGTGCTGTGCTTGGCTCTGGTTGTAGGAACTTCATAGAAACACAGAACATCCTGAGCTGGAAGGGACACACAAGGATCATGGAGTCCAACCCCTGGCTCAGCACCATCACCCCAACAACCCCTGAGAGCATTGTCCAAACACTCCTGGAGCTGTGGCAGCCTTGGGGCTGGGCCCATTCCCTGGGGAGCCTGGGCAGTGCCCAACACCCTCTGAGGGAAAAACCTTTCCCTGATATCCAACCTAACCCTCCCTGGCACCGGTCCAGCCCTTCCCTGGGTCCTGCCCCTGGTCACACAGAGCAGAGATCAGTGCCTGACCCTTCTCTGCACCTCACAAGGAAGTTGTAACTGCACTGAGTCTCTCCTTAGTTTCGTCTCCAGGCTGAACAAGCCAAGTGACCTCAGCCCCTCCTTGTATGGATTCCCCTCCAGACCCTTCCCCTCTAGTCCCTTGAGACAAATCATGTGGGTTTTAGCAGAGGTTACACTTGAGTCTCAGTTGCCTTGGTTGGGTTTGAGATGATTGGTGTGACCATTTATAGAGGGGTTCAACCAGGAAGGTGGCCAAAAATCCATTGCTGTCATCCCAGGTGGACGATGGAAGAGGAGAGTTTAGGTTGAAGCATCTCTTGGGGTATAGACATTGTGGCACAAGGTACTGGAGAATTGATTGATTCCCTTTAGTAAATGTGTGTGCAGTGCAAAGTGTTTGCCAAGCTGAGCATGAGGATTTGGGAGGAATGAGCTGAAGTTCTTCCTGTCCTGTAGCCTTTTTAATCTGAGCAAACAACCTTCCAGTGAGCAGCCCCTTCAGCATCATAGGGCTCTAATGATAGACACTGGGTGGATACTGTGGGATCTGGGACCTGGAAGTTGGTTGGATTCCATGATCTTAGAAGTCTTTCCCAACCTTAATGGTTCTGTGATGTTCTTTGTTATTCTAAGTAATACTCCAATGGTTAATGCTAAAAAGCAGATTATTTTTCCCTTTGCAATGTGATTATTGGTGAGGAAGAGTTTGTGGTTTGGCAGAGGTGGAGGCAGGAGGATCCACGTGCGGCTGGAGAGCATCTGACCTGTACTCCATGTCCAGCATTGACTGCAAAAACCCATCAGTCCTGTTTCCGTGGCTGTCTTTAATGTAATTTAATTACAGATGGTCCAATTTATGCACATAAAACAGTGGTACCACTTGTCTCTGAAAGGGCATGGCCCAGCAGACATCAGAGAAGGGGGAAAAGGATTCCCAGGCCCCTGGAGCAGATCCTAAAGCCATGGAGGTGTGTGTCTCGTGCCATTGCGGTGAGGTCAGCTCCACGGAGCAGCATCACATCCATCTCTCAGATCTGTGTGTGAGCCAACATTGCAGCCTTTGGTTTCTCCTCCAGAAATTTTGATGAGCTCTTCTCCCAGTGAGGTGGAGATTCCATGGGGAAAACCTCCTTGGCTCAACCTGCTCTCCACAGCTCTTCTATGCAGATGAGGAACATCTTGGTGGTGAACCTCAGAATGGATGCCAGCTCCTCAGGAACCCAACACAAGCACAGAAATAGCAAATGATGCTGCCCTTGTGTAGACACCTTCATTTAGGGGTTTGCAGAAACTTGTAGAGCTTGGAAACCTTTCTTCCTTACATTTCTGATAGCGAAAAACATCAAACTGTCCTGCTTTTGTAAATCACTGTGAGACTCCCCCAGCAAAAGCTCTGTGTAGCTTTGAAGAGATTTATTTTCTGTACACCCAGGGAATTCAAAGGCAGTTCTAAATTCACGCACACTCATATATCTATGCAGTGCTTGAAGGGGCACAGGGAATGCAGCCCCGTGGGTGGCTCCGAGGAGCATCCCCAGCTGCTGCGTCCTCCTGCTCTCAAGCAGAGAGAAAAATAGTGAAAAGGAGACACATTCCCTGTTTTTCGCCTGCACTTGTGTCTCGAGATATTCTCCAATTCTTTACAGTGTATTTATTATTTTATTTTTATTATTTATTATCACATCATTGTTGTCACTTTATTCTTCTATTTAGTTGCTTCTTATTTTGCTCGTATGTTAATATATATGCTTATTGCATATAAATTTTACATACATATAATAATCACATATATATTTTTTTGTTACATATAATAGCATTATATAACTTAAAATGTTAGCAGTTTTTTGGTTTTTCTTTTAATTCTTACCATGTTTTTTAAACTTTTTCCCCTTCTTTTACATAGTCATCCGGGGCCAAACACAGCCCATGCAAGTGTCGGCAGCAGGCAGGAGAGGGAGCCTGGGGAGCAGACTGGCAGCCTGCCCACACCAGCAGGTGAAGGGCAGGGCTGGGCATCAATTAGAGCTGGCCCTGCCTTTACCGCGTAGTAACAGCACTGGGCTTGGCCACGGGAGGCTCCAGGAGCCGCTGGCACACGGGTCCCGTGCGGGGCCGGGAGTCACTGGAGAGCCCTGGATTAAATGTCTGGCTGCATGCTTTGAACTTTCCACTTTCCCCAAGCAGAATGGTGACTGTAGGAACCACCCGGCTCCTCTGCAGGGGAACGTGGTGGGAGCCAGGGAGCACAGGGTAGCACCTGCCTGGAGGCTGTTGGTGAGGTGAGGGAGGAGTTAGTGGAGCCCAAGATCTCAGGTTTTAACAGAGTGCAAAAAGAAGGGCAGTTTTGCAGTGATAGGAAGGAGGGGATGGGGACAAGAAGCTGTGCCACACGAACATTAGGAGCTGGGAATAGCTGAACCAGACCCTAAATTAAACAAGAAGTGAGTTTGTGCTGCACATCTGTCTTCAGTGCGAGCCCAGGGGTGGGTTTTGGGGGTCACATTGAGCTTCAGCTGAAGGTGGCCACAGGGCCACTGACGTAGCACTGGGCATCACAGGGGATGTCAAGAGGATTGTCCCCACTACTGTGCAGGTCTCTGGGGTCTGGAGTCTGCCCAATGCACCCACAGTCATGGCTCTGCTCAGAAAAGGTATTGAGTTTAGACTAGCAGTGCATCACGCAATTGAGAGTTTGATGGGAAGCAAGACTAATTTTCTAAAAAAAAATCCCTTAAAGATTGGCGTATTTGACTTTAATTCAGCGTTCTGGTGAGGTTTATACCTTATTCCTTTGCAATGCTCAGGTATGTTGTGAAAAGTAGCCGTCACCTTTACTCCATAAATATGTGTGTGGTTTCTCCTGGCTTCTTTTCACCTTGGAGGGGCCAAGATTTCAAGGCGACGGTGGCAACCAGCCCCTGCTCCAGCACATGATGGGACCATAGGGATGGTACTTGGTGTCTCATTGTCTCTGCTGGGCAGTGGATGCCCTGGGCATCTCTCAGTGAAGGTGGAAGCAGCAGAGGCTCCTCTTGCTCGTGCAGGTCAGTGGTGAAGAGTGTCAGGAGCACCCCTGGCCAAACTGCTGCTACCTGCTAAAAGCACAGCTGAGTTCAGGGTGGGGGAGTTCGAGTAGTGGGACCCGTGCATACCCTGTGCATGGACTCAAGCACAGACCAGATGCTATTCTGGGCTCTAGGTGGAGACTGCAGACTGCTCAGTCTGCCTGTATCCTGCCTGCATCCTGCCTGCAGCCCTGGGACAGAGCCAGGCAGCAGACTCCTGCTGGGGTAGGCCCCTAATCGTTGCTGGTGGGTGAGGATGCTGGGGGTCCTGGTAGAAAAAACAGAAATTAAAAAAAAAAGCCTAAAAATCCATTTATCCATTGATGAAACATGAGGAAAGGGAGACACTACAGTGTTGAGACCCCTCCAGATCAGGCTGAACTGTCATCAGCTCCTACTCTTGTTTGCTCCCGAAAGGCTCAAGTCCACAGGATATGGGAGTATGTTCCTGTCAGCCCAGGGGCTCAGCTGGCCCAAGGCACCCTCCTCACAGACCATCTGCTCCTGCCTACTCGGGCACAAATCCAGCTCAGGCTGCTGCAGGCACCCCAAGGTGGTGATTTTGGGATGCCGCGGAGTTGGATGATCCCTGCCCCCCATACCCACAGATGCCCTGCTGTGCCCAGCCCTGCTCTCAGCTGATTCCATGCACCTCACCTGGGGACAGGAGTTCTGGAGGCTCATTGGGATCCTGTGATGCATCACCTTGCTAGGGACCCATCCCACAAAACCCCATGCCACCCCATCATTTTGTCAGGGAATGAAGCATCCTACTGACACAGGAGCACCCTGGAGAAGCAGGTGCCAGGGACATCACCTCCTGTGCCAAGGCCAGGACAGATGCATGTGCAGTGTGGGGTTTGGTTAGAATGATGTTGGAGAGAAAATCACCTCTTTTTCTTCCCTTGGTAAGGGGCAAAATGAGAGAATGTGTGCTTTGCCCATCCCTGGCTTTCCTTGGACACAGGCCCATAGCATACAGATGATGCTCTTGTGCTCACCAGCAGAAAATCTCTTGTTTTAAGGTTTTCTATCTGAGTCACTAGTTTCTGTACCAGGTCCAGTTTCCAGCCAAGTGAGCCTGACTGCTGTGGTGGCACCCGGAGGGATGGTCCTGTGGGAACTGCAACTTGAGCATCCTCAGCATCCCCTGACCACACTTAGGCTCAGGGTGTTTTCATTGGTGGGTATTTTGGTGTGTAGCTGTCTGTCAGAATCTGGATTTGGAGAATTAATGCTTCCAACAGAGTCCAGATCCCCTCTGCCTCCCCTGTGGAGATAATTTTGCACAGCCTCATCTTTTCCTGCTACAAGAAAATGCAAAATTACAGTAGGAAGGGGCTTTGGTGGGTCCTGGGAGCAGAGGAGCCAGAGGACACTTGAGGGGTGAGGAATGAGGCTTGAGAATTATTTCAGGTCCCTGTCCTACAGCTTATCAGGCCTGATACTGATGCAACACACAGCATCCAAGTCTTGGGGACAGGAGCAAATAGTGCTTGGCTGGAGGGTGCTGCCCTATCTTGACACATCTTCCAGTCTCATCAGCAGTGCTGCCAACCATGGGGTGTCCTCCCCATGGTCCTCCCCTTACTGGGCGTCCCAAAACAGTGCTTCCTTTTCCCCTCCCAGTGATAAATTCCTCCACTTTTCTTGTTTGTTTGTTTTTTTGTTTGTTTGTTTGTTTTTTAATTACTATTACTCTAAGTATTAATTATTTATTAAAAAGGGGGTAAAAGAAGCATCTCTGGCAGTGCTGGGAATCCAAACCCGGTGATAAAGCCGGGCTGGACAGGGTTTGGAGCAACCTGGTCTAGAGGAAGGTGTCCTAGCCATGGCAGGGAGGTTGGAACAAGGTGATCTCTAAGTCCCCTTGCAATCCAAACTATTCTGTGCTTCTGTGATAGCACTTCTAGTCCAGGAGCAGCAGGAACTGAAAGTGAGGACAGTGAGAGCAAAGTGTTCACCGGCTAAGGAGAAAGTTTCAGGATGGAAAAACGAAACCTTGCCATTTCTGCTTTGTTCATAAGAGAAAGGTGTGTTTCCTTGCATCTTCTTAATATTCCAGGCCGTGCCATGTAGTGCTTATAAATGGTGATGCTCAAAATCTGCCAACATCAGGCAACATACACCATGGTAATCATGGACATTCCTTGAGAGATACAAAGGGTGGAGGAATTGAGGGCTTTTGCAGGTTGATGTTTTCTGCACCACTTTTCTGTAATCTTAGTTTTCCCAGCATGGATAGGCAGCTTCAGAGGCATAGTAGGGTGCTCCATACCTGCAAGCTTCAGGGGATGTGCAGAAAACATTAATGCATCTTTCACATCCATTAAAAAAATAAAACCCAGCCAAATACAACATTTCTTATAGCAAAAGCTCTCTGGCTACATAGTATTTGTAAATATTAACCTCTGAGAAAGATTTTCTGAGCTCCTTTGTGTAAATAACATTTTTTAAGCAGACTGGCACTTCACCTCCGGGTCTCGGTTTTCAAGTGATCACTTGTGCCCCCATCCCAGTGCTGCATTTCCTGCAAGGAGATCCCGCACTGGTACATGATGCCCATCAGGTGCCTGGTGGTGGGAGAGGCATGGTGAAAAGCAGACAGAGGAGATAAGAAGGGTGACAGCCCCTTTGCTCTCCAGCGTGTTTGCTCAGCAATGCTGAGTGCTGGGCCAGAGCCACCACCTCCCTGCAGACTAAACAGTTGCAATGTTTTCTCTCCCATGACCGAAAGAATTTAGTAAAGGGTCCTGGTATGAAACTTTACACAAGCTCTGGGTGCCATGAATATCTCTGGCTGGGAGTCTGTTAACTCCTCCGGTTCCTTGATCAGCCGCGTGGTTCAGTCCCAGGGTGGATGAAAGGAAGACCTATGCCAGTGGATCTGGCCAGCTGCCTGTAGGACCCCTGTGCTCTCCCATCCACCAAGTTCTTGTGTGTCCATCTTCCCGGGGTTTTTTTGCTTTCTTTTAAAGGAGAGAGCCAAGTATTCTGGCCATAATGGAGCTCTGGAGTCCTCCAGTTTAGGAAAGATGTGGACCTGTTAGAGCAGGTCCAGAGAACGATGCTTTCAGGGCTGGAGACCCGCTGCTCTGGAGCCAGCCTGGGACAGCTGGGGCTGTTCCCCTGCACAAGAGAAGGCTCCAGGGAGACCTCAGAGCCCCTGCCAGGGCCTAAAGAGGCTCCAGGAGAGCTGGAGAGGGACTGGGGACAAGGCATGGAGGGACAGGACACAGGGAATGGCTTCCCAGTGCCAGAGGGCAGGGATGGATGGGATATTGGGAAGGAATTCCTGTCTGTGAGGGTGGGGAGGCCCTAGCACAGAGTACCCAGAGCAGCTGTGGCTGTCCCTGGATTGCTGTGAATGTCCAAGGCTGGGTTGGACAGGGCTTGGAGCAACATCAGATACTGGAAGGTGGCAGGTGGGTTGAAACTAGGTAACCTTTAAAAGTCCTTTCCAGCCCTGATTCTGTAATATCTCATGCCCTTGGGCCTGTTTGTAGCCACCTGTGTGCCCTGATGTCCATGCAAAAGTTGTCCTCTTCCCTGTGCTTCCCAGCTCAGGGGCTTCCACTTCAGGGACAGGTTTTGGGGATGGGAGAAGCCCTTGAGGCCTCATGCATCCATTTGTCCTGACTTGCAAAGAAGCAGAGGCCAAGCCTCAGTGTCTTGCCCAGCTCAGCAGATGAGTGGTCCCAGTCCCACCTCGTGGTGAACACCATCAAAAGGGCCCTTCCTAGGAAGGTCTTAGCATCCCACAGGAAAACACCCTGCTGCTGGCTAGCAGGCACCCAGGAAAATCCCTCCATAGACCGAGCTGGTGTGAGCCAGGAGTGCCTGTGCAGTAAAGCTGCTGATGTCAAACAGGATTAGCTGCCTGCCTTTCCCTGCCTGGTTTCATTCATTCATGGGCAAGCTGGCCTTTCAATGGACACAGCTTCATTTCCAGTGCAAGTGGAATTCCTCCAGCCTTGGCGCCTGGACAAAGGAGCACCTGCTTCTTCAGTCAGTTTTCTTCCTCTTGTATGCCTCTTTCCAAATCTGGCCTGTCCCCACAGATCCCTCATCACCTCCACCTTATAATGAGGACACATTGCATGTGCAGAATTTAAAATAAGAATGCATCCTGCTGGAAAAATCCAGCTGGTCCCTGCTGCATCCTCCTGAGCTGCAAGGCTGGGCATCTCCAGACATGGCATTTGCAAGCAGGATCCATCTTATCAGCCACAGCTGGGGTCCCAGTCATCACCTCAGCCTGGTGTTGGGAGTGGGATGAGCATTTTCTCAGGTACAGAAGTAGCCTCTGAGCAGATTTGGGGATGATGTTGGGGCTCAGACCCTGCCTTATTGTGGCTGAAGAGTTTGCAAACTGCTGACCAAACCATCCCCACCCACATTTGAAGTAGCCCAAAAATAGGATTTTGTGAGATTTCTTGAAACCATTATGCTTTTACTGAGGTTGTGCTATGGGGAATAGAGCCCATGGGATGGGAAAATTACATTAATACATTTTTGGAGTGCGGGTATCAGCACTGCTGTGGATGCTGGGATAAGCAGGGATTCACTGTGCTTGATCCTCTCTCTTCTACCACCTCCATGTAGCAAGGAAGGGATTGCTGGGCTAGGGGTGGGATGCTCTAGAGGACATGGATTCTTTGTCTCTGTTTCAGGGGGAGAACTCTCAGTGTCTCCAAAATTCCAAAGGTAGCCCAAGGTTTCCTATGCACACTCATAGAAGCAAAGGGCACATTGCTGCCTCAAGATTCTCACAGTACTGGGAGGTACAGGAATAAAATAGGATATAGCAGGGATCTCCTGCAGTGTTACCGAGGAGCAAGGCATCTGAGGGGGAGCTGCCTCCTCTGGGCTTTACGTGGGGTGTCTGCAGGGCTGGGTCAAACGAGTGTCCCGTCTGCTCTGATGGCAGCCCAGCAAAGAAATTAAATCTGTGTTTCTTTGTGGCCTCCCCTCCAGTCCCTCTCCATGGAACTGAGAGACTGGCCTTTGATTCTCAGACATGTGATTAGTTCCCTGTGTCTGTGTGTCCTGCAGATGGCAGGTCTGTCCCTTGCTTGCTGCAAGGTCTGGCAGAGGCTGGTAACAGTGTTTTGGTCTGTCTGGGTTCGCGGGATAACAGGTCTTTAAGGTGATGATAAATTGCTGTTACCCAGCTGAGCTGACACCCTGGCGCATGTTTGGGAACCTAGAAGGGTGTGAGATAGGAAGGACAGCAATAAAAACGAAGTGACGAGGAAGACAACTCTGTCACCTGGATAGTGGTGGAGGAGGCACTGACAAACATCCGGGACAAAATTGTGATTTCTGTTGGTTGTGTGCAGACCAGGCTACTGAATTCACCCTCCTGGTCCTCTTAGAGCTCCCACCCAGACAGTGCTCCAAGATTTCCAACAACTGCAAGGTTAACAGCAAAACTTCTGTTTGCACATCCATCATTATGTTTCCATCAAGGTGATTTAAATCTCAGCTAAATCAATAATTAACTGTTTACACCTCTGCAGCCCCTCAAGGACCTCACAGACATCACTGGCTGAAGCCATGAGACACCCACGTTGGGTGGGTAATTGCTGCTGATCCCAGATTTGGAGCCAGACAGAGAGGTCAGGGTGAGACCAGGGGGAAGGTGGTTCAACTGACCACTTGCCTGATCACCTCAGGGTGTTTGTAGACATGGGAAGTACCCACAGCTCCTGTTGGCTTTGATCATCAGTCACCTCAGTTACTCAAACTCGGGAATATAAAATTGATTATGTTTCTTGTCCTGGGAGTTTGCCTAGCCCCTGCTTTAGAAAAACCATGACCTTTCTTTCCCCTTCATGCCCAAATCCTTCTGAGAGGAGTAAGCACTGTGTGCCTGTCTGATGGCTGCAGTATCCTTGTGGAGTTGTTCTTGCCAAACTGGAAGAATTCCACATCCCTGGATTTGTTCAAGGCAGATTGGACGGGGCTTGGAGCAACCTGGGATATCCCATGGCAGGGGGTTGGAAAGAGATTAGTTGTAAGGTCCCTTCCAAACCAAACATCCTGTGATTCTGTGAATTGGTCAGTGTCATCTAATGCAAGTTACAAATCACCTGGTGGTTAGATTATGTGTGGTAGGTGTCTGTGGGGTGGCGGTCACAGTCCTGGTAGTCTGGACCTTTACCATGTGGTGCATTTTAGAGCCCTCTGTGACTAAAACCATTCACAGAGCTGTGGCCATCAGGAAGTCAGGTCTACACTGAAGGCCACTGGTAGGATTTTCTGCTTTTCCCAGAATGGCCAAAACATCCTGAGAAGATGTTCAGATGGTGTGTGTTCAAATGGTGCAGATCCAGCATGGAGGAAGCGACGTGATGAAAGCCCGTGGGAGTGAAATGCCTCATGGCTGGGGGAAGCCAGGACCTTTGAGAGGCTGGGCACAGGGTGTCATCTGTAATTTAAAAGCTTTATCTGCTTTAAATGTCAATAGCTCCTTTGTTGGAGTCATAATAATTGCTGCAATTTGCATGTCTCGGTCACACGCCCCAGAGCACTTCGCAGAGGAAGATGAGCAAATCATTCTCGTTTGTTGCTGGATGGGAAATCAGGGTGCAGAGGTGATGAGCACCCACATAGGGCTGGAAATAAATCTGAGTCTCCTGGGCTGCTGTTCTCCAGGTTCTTCGTGGAAGCTGTAGGTTCACAGCAGGTTTTCTGTCATCACCTTACTCCGCTTTGTCCTGTCTCCATGCTGGCAGTAGCGTGGGCAGGGATGGCATGGTGGGATCTCAGTCAGGTTCTGTACCTGGGTCCAGGCAGAGAGGCCTGGAGTGGGTGGCTGAAGGAAGAGCAGAGCCCATGAAGGAGCTGATGGTCCCATTTCATGTCCTACCACCTCCAGCAGAGGATTTGTGTAGTGTCCGTGGAGTGAGACATTCCCAACAGAGCTGTGGGTGGTACAGAGGAGCTCAGTAAGACCCCACAAATCCATGGGCAGAGGTGTTTGGTCACTCCCTGGCGCTATCACAGGTTTCTCCAGCACCTCCTGAGCTCCTTCCAAATGCCAGTGCTGCAAACCCCTCATCTCAGTGGTTTTCAGTCCTCAGGAAGCAAAGCTGCACACCAGAACATCCTCCAAGCCAGGACATAAATACAAATAGTTTTAAAATTGCAAGCAGGGAATAATGCAGTGATGTTAATTGTGCAAAATGTAATCTATGGAGCCCTTTCTAGGAAAGTCTGGGGAGGGAGCAGGCAGAGGCTGTGCTTCTCCAGGACAGCAATAAGGGACAGAGGCTGTCCAGCTTTTACCCACCAGCTCCCTCCTCCATCCCATTGGATTTGTCTCAGCCCTTTCCAAAGAGCCATATAGGGCTCCAGCATTTCGCAGAACATTGCCAGTAAGATTAACTATTTAGCACAGCCTATCTCAGCTTTTTATATAGCTCTTAGCATGGATATCTAAGCATCATATATTTCTTTTTGTGCAGTATTTCTGACTCAGTATTTCCTGCCTCCTTGACAATGACTGAGTAAACAGCAGAGCTGCCAGAGGAAGAACCCTGTGTTTACAGAGCAACAAGCCCAAATGTGCCTTTTTTTTTTTTTCCATCAGAAGGTGACAATGCTTAAATTAACCCTCATTTTTATCCCTCACTAAACTTTTGCCCTCGAACTTGCTGCTGCCAAAGTCAGCCACGGGCTGGTGGACCCAGATCTGGGGAGAAGTTATTTGGAACTTGTCTTAAAAAAAGTGTGGCGAACTCCCAAGGGAAGAATTTTCAGCTGCAGCTGTCTGAGCTGGAGTGAGGGCTTAGATCCGATGGCAAAATGCTACTTCTCATCCCACCTGAGTCTGCTGCCCACCAAAAATGTTAGAGGATAGATTTGCCTCCTCTCCTACAGAGTGGCCGTTCCTCTTGGCTCTTCTAGCTTGTTCCTAGTCCTGGAAAGGTCTCATGTCCACTGTCATGGGCCAGTGTTGCGTGAGCTGCATCTACACTAGGATGAGGAGTGGGCTTTCACTTTGGGCAAGAGTGGACACCTCCAGGATAAAGGCATTTTGAACTTCCATTGTTGGCAGGAGCCTCAGCCAAGCTTGCAAAGGATCCATCAGGGGATGTCAGAGGTCTTGCTGAGCTCTGGGCCATCTCTGTGACGTGTGAACACAGGCCACCCTGACCTACCCATCACACATGGTCAGGCCCAACATGATGAACGTGCTTAGCCTTCAGATTTATGCCACAGACATGTCCTGTATAAGAGCTCTTTAGAGGTCCCCTTGGCATCCCCCCATTTGCCACGTGGTTACCCAATGAATTCTTCTCCCAAACCAGGCAGAGAAGGGAGGTTAACCCTGATACCTGGTATAAATACATTTTATTTTAAACTATCGGCACTGAAGGAAGGTCATCCAGTAAACACACCCAGATTATCTACAGGCCAGAGCACCCCCAAATTAGTAATACAAATCGTGTTTAAAAATACAGCCAAACTGATGAAAGATAATTTGCTTGCTGCCCTGACATCACCACCTAAGCATGGGGCAAGCCAATCCACAGGTTATTTTTGTATAACTCCATGAGGCATTTCCAGAGCAAATAAAGTTCAGTGGGCAGGGCAGTGACCCGGCTGTCTGGTTCCAGAGCTTTTCAGCCCCCTCAAGGCTTGTCATCGGTGTGTGGAGGTCTGTGGGTCAGGGCACGGCTCCACCAGACATGCCCCAGGCACACAGGACGTGGGGTTTGTTCTCTGCCAGCCAACTCCTCACCTCTCCCACGTGCTGGCTCTGGTTCATCCATTTGGGTTGCCTTTGGAGCTGCTCTCCGTGTGCTCAAAGGGTTGGAGGGCCTACTGTGGGCACGGCTTACCTGCTGCAGGTGAGCCACACGTGTAACTCCCTTGGCCAGACAACTCAGCTGAGCCTTGGTGACAGCAGTGGTCTCCTCAACCCCAAGGCACATGGGATGCCTCTGCATGGGTGGCACTCAGTGCTGGTCAAACCTGCTCTCCGAAGGCCAAATTTAAGGTCCCTGGACCACCTTCCTGGTGCATGTGGTGACACTGGTGTAGCACCACCCTGAGGCAGGTGGGTTCCTCAGGATGATTCAGGTTACCCCTGACACTGCAAGTCCGGCTGCCGTGGAGGTTCCTGCCAAGCCCAGCCCTGGCCTGTAGGCAAGTATGGTCCAGAAAAATCCCTTCCACTGGCAAGATGCTCTTCCTGCTTTATCAGAGGAATCAGTATCACTCCCCTCCTTTTGCAGAGTATGTGCAAATCACCTTCTTTTGCAAAGATTGGCCCAACCTGAGTCCTCAAATGGAGCAAAATTAGTCCCAATGCAGTTTCACATTCTGGGTGGAAATGTTAGCATTGCCTTCCGCATCTAGCCCCGCTTCATGGGGGTCCATCAAAGTCTGCACAAGCTTTTCTGTGACTGCACAAGGGGGGACCACAGTCCCTTTTCTTTTACAAGGATCTTCTTCAGCTGCAAAGGTGGTGCAGTGTTCATTGATACCTCTGCATCACCCACCAGGTGCCACAGGATGAAGAAAGGGTGGTGATGTGTGATGGAATCCTTTCCTGCCCAGCTTCCATCCCAGGTCTGATGAGTTTGGTTTGGTTTGCTGGCTGGTTTATGGAATCTGGGGGGAAGGGGGTTGGTTAGTTTGATGGCTTGGGTTTTTTTACAGAAAATATCTTCTGTGAAAGAAAATGTTGAAGAGTCAGTTTTCTCTCTGGTGCAGGGTGCAGGGTGTATTTGAAGCAGGAACGGGAAGGAGCAGAGTTTCCTGCAGTGGTTTTTATTCTTTCCCAGTAATCTGGGACTGCAGAGCCCATGCAGTTATCCCAAGCTGCTAGGAATTTCACAGCATGCCTCAGGGATCCCAAAATACAGCACAGCTCCCCAGGTGCATGAGTGCAGAGCTTCCAGGCCCAGGCAGGACAAGAGGTGCTGGAGAGGATCCAGACTGGGAGGCTCAGGATGGGCTGGGGGTTGGAGCTGGGCGGGGTGCTGCATGAGATGCAGGAAACAGTGCCAGGAGATGGAGAGGAATCAAGGAAAAGCTCCAGGTTTCAGAGGGAGCTTTCTGTGCAGTATATGGGTGGATGGGGCAGATGAGGAATGCTCTTGCCTGGGTTTTTAATTTCTGAGTAATCAGGATATCATGTCTCTTTGACTTTTTTTTTTGCATTAAAACTCAGTTGAAAACTCCAGAACAAGTAACTGGGTAACCCTGGGGTGACAAGCTGAGCCGGCAAATAACTCCTCCATCACTGCCCAGGGACTGGCTGGATAATGAAAGGATGAACTCTGCAAACTCCCCCGGAGAGTCTGGGGAGACCCAACAGGATTTGGCTGCAGGTTGACTTCGACGTTGCAGACACAGTTGGACAATGACTTATGGAAATGGGTGTAGAGAGGAATTAGTCATCACTGTTCGGTTAAAAAGTGCCTCGGCTATTTTGCAAGTCTTTTTTCCTGCATATGCAAATACATATTTTATTTTTCCTTTTGTAATGAAACATATAAATAGCTCCTGCCTTGGATCTTCTGTGCATACAGTTGTGTCATGAAAATAATCATCATGCTTTTGCCTGGCTTTCTTTAGCAGCTGCTTCGCTTTCCTTTGTTCTAAAAGGAAGAACTCCTGTGTGTTGTCCAGGGCAAGAGAGCAAACTTTGGTGTGGTGGCTTTTATATCTTCCCAGCCTTGCAGAGAGCAGCTGCAGGTCAGAGCATTTGCAGCAGCAAAGCCCTTTGTCTCAGGCGGTAGGAATAAACTGAGATGAAAAAGACAGAAGGTAATTTATTTAGTTGCTGGATTTCAAAGGTTGTGCAACCTGCACTGGGAGCACACGGTGTGGAGAACAAACTTGTCCTCTTCTTCAGTATTACCCTTCTTCCTCAGTATTTTAGTACCTAGGAAAGGTCACTGTGGAGCCAGACAAGCAAAGTCACATGGGATGTCATTCAAGAACCTCTACAGCATCTCTTAGAGCCCAGGGAAACCTTCTTGACTCTGAACACGATGCACTCCCTTGTGCCGTCCTCTAGAAGGGTTTTCATTTGCTTTTCTGTGTTGTCTTGTGCTCTTTGCGACACACTTCCATCATATGCATCCCTTTCCATGCCTTGCCTTTGGACAAACCCCTTCGTTTCTCCCCAGCTGGAGGTCCAATGGAGAGGCAGCTATCTTCCTGTGTGCTTCCTCCTGATGCTGATCCATAAATCACGTCACTGGGATAATCCTTAGTCATAGCAACCATCAGCTCAGGTGCAGGGTGACCTTTTAATGCCAAGCCCAGGCTGCCCTGATCTTCTGGTCAGGCAGGGAGCCAGTCTCTGCCATTATTTCGTGAGACGCCAGAGAGCAGCCAGACCATTAGGATGCTCCTGGCCAGACACTGGGTCTGCTGAAGATACTGGAATGAATGGGCTGGGTAGGTCAGCCTGGACCACCAAGCCCAACATGGCCACTGGCATTTCCCTGTTTTTTATTTAACCTCTTTGTTGCTGCTTTTATTCAGTCCTGGTGGTGCATATGGAAAAGAGTCACCATGTCTGTCATGGGGGAACAGTAGGGCACAGGGGACACCATCTCTAGCACAAGCTGTGGCAGTTATTGCAGGAGCTGGTGATATTTCTGCAGTACCTGCTTTCTGGTGGCTTTGCTGTGTTGAAATTGCAGCCACCCTGTGTGTGCGCGTTGAGTAATCTCCCCGCTGTTACTAAAGAGTCAGTCAGTCTGTCTGTCCTCCCCCCACCCCGAGTTTCAGTTTCCTCCTGATTCCCTCTCTAGACAGCTGTTGCCTCTCCCATGGTGGTGCAGTGTTGCTGATGCAGCCTCTTGTCTCTGTGCCTCTTGCAGAAGGATTTCTCCATGCGGGAGGAGCTGCAGCAGCGGGACGTGGAGCGCTGGCTGGGGTTCATCACCTTCCTCTGCGAGGTCTTTGGCACCATGAGGAGCAGCACCGGGGAGCCCTTCCGAGTCCTCGTCTGCCCCATCTACACCTGCCTCAGGGAGGTAAATGCCTTCCCACTTCATGCTTCCCTACCAGTGGGACAAGCTGTTGCATTGCTGTGTGGAGATGCCCATGGTCCATGGATGACACTGGAAAGGCTGTGGCTGCCCCATCCCTGGAGTGTCCAAAGCCAGGCTGGATGGCACTTGGAACAATTTCGGATAGTGGAAGGTGTCCCTGCCCACAGCAGGGGGTCAGAATTAGATAGAGTATCATTAAGGCCCTTCCAACCTGAAGCATTCTGGGATTATGTTTTTGCTTTATAATTCCTAGAGGTTTGCTCTGACAACACTTCTCACCTCGAAAGTACCTACATCTGCAGGCATGCTTGGTTCTTCCTGCATATTGTCTTTCTGCTCATTAAAAATCAGTAATTAAAGCACACACTCCCTTTGTCCAGGGGTTAGAAAGGACCAACAGTTGGAATGGCAAACCCAGTGCTGGAGTTTGCAAATCCCAGTGTTGTGAAAATCCCCACCTAAGGAGCTTAAACAGCTTCTTAAAGCAGATGAAGCCACCTGAATAGATGAGACAGACTGAGGGGAGGGAAGAGGGAGAGAAATGAAGTTCCTAATGTCCTGAGACCCCACCCAGTGCAGCAGAAACCCAGCCCTGTCACCAGGGTTGGGGATTTTTTAGAACCTGATCTCCTGATGAGCTCATTGTCCAGCTCCCCACAGCTCAGGGTGGTGGCAGAAACCTTGGTGAGTACACACAGAAAAGACAACTCAAGTGTCAATATTCCATAGAGGAGGAGAGAGTTTCCCTCCATCCCGTTTTAAAGATGGTTTTGTCTCCTGCTGATGCCTGTAGAAGACTTTCTCAGAAAAACCTGCCTTGTTGCACAGGGTTGGAGCTGTGAATCTCAAATTGTCAGTGGTGCTTCTGTCAGGCCATAAATAACTCGCTGTAAAATAAGTTCTCTGCTAGACCTCAGGCAGGGGAAGGATAAAGAAAGTGCTGGTGATGACTTTTTTTACATGCATGGGAAGTTTTCTCTGAATGCAAACACGCCATAAACATTTTGTCTGGGTGGTAGTACTGTGGGCAGGGTTCACAGATGGTGACTGGAGCCGTGAGGAGTGAGGGCCTCATGATGAGGCACACATACCCAGAGGAGGAGATGGGAGAGGGACACTAAGAATAGCCGAACTTCCCCAAAATCTCTGCCCACGGAGGTATGTGTCACCTTCTGGGGAAGTTCTTAATGTCTAGCAAAGCCCCCGTGCCCATCGGCTTCCCATGGTAATCGTGACACAACACAGCCCTGATTCTGCCAGAGTTTTTCCCTGCCCACTCCCATCTGCCCTCGCCATACTGTCACTGTCCCCCTTGTCACCTTTCTGCTCTGTGGGGACATGGTGGTGATCTAGAGGTGTGCAGAAGGACGTGAATTTCATGTATCAGGGATATTTTTTGCTACGGGGCAGCTCCATAAAAAGATTTACTAATTATATCAAGATGTCATGCGTAAATCTGCTCTTAAAAATACATCTCTGTTCCTTAGCAGGACAGGTCTGTCCCTGTGGTGTTGTTTGTCGCAGATGACTTTACTAGGTGATCTTTAATAGTGAGATGATCTTTAGGTCCCTTCCAACCCAAGCCAGTCTGTGATTCTAGGAAGACTCCTAGCTTAGCTGACATGGGTGAGCCTGACTCTTCTGGCTCCCCTGCCCCAAAATGGTTGGTCTGTGACTGCTCTCTCCACAGTGCTCGACCTTGACTCATGCCATCCTTCCATGGCTCTGTGTTTTCATCCTGCTGCCTTTATTTGCCACTGTCAGCTAATCCTGCTGCACAGGGCCAGCCTTGGGGAAAGGACCACCTATGTATCAGCAGTGCCAGGCTCTGAGATGGTTGCCAGGGCCAAAGCCAGGCTGAAGACACAGTCAAGGAGGTGGTGTGCTCTTCCAGCTGCACCCAGGAGAGGACTTCTGCACAGGCTGGCCATGCTGGGTGCTCTGGGAGAGTGTAGAAAGTCCCTGATTGTGCAGAGTACTCATCCCTTGGGGGTCTCCATGAACCATATGGGCTGTTGTCCCAGCAGAGGAGGGGACATCACCATGGCCTATAATGTTTGGGACCGCCACATGCCTCAGGACAGGTTCACAAGGTGTAGTAGCACTCACTATGGGTTTTTTCCTTCTCTGCTGGTCAGAACATACGTCCCCAAGTACAGTCTCAGCCCCTCATCCCTAACTCCTTTCATGTTGGGTATTCCCCAGCAAACTCTGTGCTGCCCACAGCCCTACATAGCCCCCTCTGCCTCCAGCCACCCATCCTTTGATCATAAGTCATTAGCAGAGGCAAGATAACATCTCTCCCTCTGCTTGTCCTTTCAGCTTCTCTTGTTTTTTAGTTTCTTTTCGTTTTTTTTTTTCCTTTTTCCCTTTCCCCTTATAGCTCTGGCAGACTCAGCCAAAGGTCAGCAAGGCAGTGAGCAAGAGGAAGGGGAAAATTGCCTGATGACTGAGGCAGGAATGTCTCTTCCCTTCCCCCTGGAAAGCTTCCTCTCTCCAGCTCCTTTCCCCCCAAATAAAAGGTTATTCACTCCATCATTAGATGGGTGGGAGGGAGTGAGGGTGGCCGTGAGGATATCAGTTTGGGGTGGGGAGGAGCTGGGGACATGGCTGGGCCATTGGGTGACAATGCCAGCGCTATTTATCGAGCAGTGTGGATGGGTTGGTTTTGTGGGCTGGGAAAAAGAAAAAATAAGAGATAAGTTCATTTCAGGCGAGGCTGGAGTGATAAATGCTGGGGTTTGCTGGCTGATCAACCCAGCGCCCATCGCTGTCCTCAGGGAAGCAGGCAGCCCTCCGTGTCAGACATAGCAGTGGGTGTTTAACCATGGCACAGGAAATTTGGGTCAGAGCTGCCACCTCACCCAGGCAGTTTTTTGGGAACCAAAGGAGTGGCTGTGCCCCTTGGCACAAGTACAGTCCACACCAGTCGTCATCCCAGGAGGGTTCTGCTTCACCCTCCTCCACATCACTTGAAATGGGGGAAGAAGGAAGGGTCTGCCATCACATCAAACTCTGTGATGGCATCTCTCAAGATTCACTTGGAATCCCCACCAAGTGAAAAAGTTTAATTTCCATAACGGTTTGGAGGGTTTCAGGGTGAGGTTTGTGCAGGCTGAGAGTGTGTCCTCACAGCAAGGTCTGGACTTCAGGCAGAGATGGTTTGCCAAGAGAAGTAAAAGGTGGGCCCACCTCTCATTAAAATGCTTTAATGGAGCACAGTGCATTTGGATGGTAGTTTGGACCAAAACATTTTTTTCTACTTCTAACAGTGCACATTTTAGATTGGAGAAGGGCAATGGATGCCCAAGGTCAGCCCAAAGATCAGACCTGGGGACAGCTGGGGAAAGGAGGAGAGCCGTTCATGAGGGCAAGAACGAGAGGACTATTGTGGCCATCAGATCTGGGAAGCCTGGGAAAAGAATAAAAAAGCAGAGATGTTAAATAGAAATAAAAGCGCTTTCCTCCTATTCTTCCATCAAAGCTTTGGGGAATTGAGGGCAAGCTGGAAGAGGGTATTGTTCCTGGGATAAAGGCTTTCTTCAGGGATGGTTATGCTGCAGCCAGGGCACTGTGGGTTTGACCCTTGCCTGCTTCCAGACCTGGCTCTTCTCACTTGGGACCAGTGGTGGCATCTTTCAGGACCATGTTCTTCCATGAGCCTTCTATCTGGTGAAAACACTTTTAGCAGTATTGTCCTGTCTCCTGTGCATGATGGTCTTAACCAAGAGGGATGTCCCACTCTCTTCTTCCAGCCCTGTAGTCCTCTTGACTCTGGCCTCACTTTATTTCACAAAAAAAACTCCAAATTTGTCCCTGAACTTCTCCTTCCAAGGTGGTAAGAAGTGAACATGCTGACATCCTTCCTACTCCAAAGGCTCTGCCCCATGTCCAAACACCAAGGACCATACTGAGCCATGCTCCAACAGTGCTTCATGTTGCATATCCCCCAAAACCAACTAAAACCAGGAGAATAACCAAGGGACTTTAGTTCTTGTAGCCTGGCCATATTTCTTGCTTTCTGTGGCTTTTGGCAGAGTCAGCAAAACAGAGAAAATGGGTGGTTAACGCGAGGGAGCAGCAAATGTCAGTGTAACCATCAGAACCCTGTGCATGGTGCAAGAAGTGCCCCGTGGCTACTGAAGATGTAGAGATAATAAATAATATTATTTGCCTTCTATTGTTCACTGATTGTCATCACTTTTCACTTCCCTAGCTCTTCCCTAAGCATGGTTGGAGGCGGCTGTCCCTCATGCAGCTCTGTGCTCCCCTGTCTGTGTGTGAGTCAGCAGGGTGGCCATGGGCCACCCCAGCTTGGTGCCCTCCCTGCTCCATCCCCTGATGCTGCTGGGGAGAGGGAGCATTAGGACTGGACCCTGAGGGGCACAGCCCAGTTCTAGGTGACATCTGAGGGCTGCAGGGAAGGAGGGATCATAGCCAGTGTGGCCGTTGATGAGTGCTCTTGGGAGGTTTGCCTACCCTGGTGTCTGTCTCATCCTTGGCGGATGTTGTTGGGACTCCAACCCAGGAGGTGCCCCTGGTGCTGGGAGCTGCCACCTCCCTGCCAGCCCTCTGCCAGGAGCAGCCACTTCCAGCCCAGGTGGTTAGTGCCAAGTGCTGCTCTGGATGTATTTGTGTGTTCTTACGATGCTATTTAGCAGCCAGATAACCTGAGCAGTTGCGTATGGCAGCAGAGCAGGGAGGTGGAAAAACTGGCTCAAGGGACTCAGGCTCAAGGTGATGCCATGTGGCAATGATGCCACTGTGGTCCCTCGAGGCACCTCACCAGCTGATATCCCACACAGGCAGGCAACACAGGGAGGGCTCTGCCCCCTCTCACACCCTATAATAACTCCATCCCACCCCTTTCCCATGTCCATGTGCTCTTCGCCTGCACAGGGCTGATCTTTTGTTGGAAGTTTTAAGTTTCCTCTTGACACTTCCTTTCACCTCACTGAGGTCCCTCTCACTGGCAGCTCCTTGAACGCATTCAATACATTCCAAACTTGCCATCACTTCCAAACTCCACAAGATTGTGCTCCTCACCTCTTCCAGGACATGGATAAGGATGCTAAATAGGGCAGGTCCTGGGATGACAACTTGGTAGTCTTCATGCCTGGCCTTCAGGCAGATTTGGGTTGGAACCCAATGGCTACAGCCCTCTGAGCCCAACCATCCAACCCGTTTTCTTACCCATCTAGTTATCCTGGCTTGGATACAAAGGGACTGGATATCAGGGGTGACAGGGAGCTGCCTTGGCACCATCCCACTCTCAGCCCCCGCAGGTGCCTTGGACAGGACTGTTGGGGGAGGTTCAGAGGAAAGCCTAGGAAGCAGCTCATCACAGAAAGACTAATTAAACTGCAAAACTTCTTTGTGCAGGAGGCTGCAGGACCAATTTACGGAGATCCCTCTAGCTGGAGGGGGTTATTGCTGCTGAGGCTGGGTGTGTACCTTGGGGTATCCCCATAAGAGGGATGTGGTCACTGGCCTGACCCAAGACAGATGCTTCTAGGGTCTTAATACCAGGCCTGGGGACCGAGGGCAGCTCCCAGGCACTGTGAATCAGCAGGGATTAGACCCAGCAGGCTGGCAGCAGGCAGGACAGTTGCTTCTCTGCAGGAGTTGTCTCCTACCTCCAGTCTGGTTGGCAGAGACAGTCCCATTTCAGCATCATTTAAAATCTTGGCACACTCCCGTCGCTTCCCTGCCTTGGTACACGCTGCTAACTGAAAGCCTCGGGGTGGTGGTGCAGGGAGGATAAATACTCCCTGTCTAATTGCCTTCCCCCCACGTCTGAGTCTGCGGTGCAGCGTGTAGACGGGTATCCACTCCCCTCCCTTCTCTTAGTGCCTGTTATCTCCTGGGGCCATGCTGTGTAATTTAGCAAAATATTCTAACACGGTAATTAACGTCTGAACTTCAAGAGGGCACTGTCTTTTCACTGTCTCCTTCAGAGGAAGAAAAAGGAAAACCTTCCCGGCTGCAGTTGGATGAGCGAGGAGGGTGGTGCTCTTTGGAAAAGAAAATTGTATCTTTTAACGTGGGTTGTGTTGGTTTTTGTTAATCACTCTCACTTTTTATAAAGCATCAGCCTTTTGAGTTGAAAAAAGGGTCTTTGACAGTATAATGAGATGCTAGGATTTTTAATGTTATTCTCTGAGTCAGAGAATGAAACAAAATTTTTGCTTTATCAAATGAGCAAAGGCACCAAGGGGGTTGGATCTTGACCCCACACCACACTTCCACTCAGGAAGCTCCATGAGGCCAGATCGGAACAGAGAAAATATGTCCTTTATGAAGAAGGGGACTTAACATCCTCACAGAAGTCCCCTGCCAGTCCCCCCTATCTAGTTCTGCAAAAAATCAAAGGTTTGATCTCCAGTCCAGTAGGACTGGGACAAACTGGGAGTTGTTTTGTCTAGGGAAAGGATGGAGGAGGAATGAGGGAAGGGGTTTCAGAGAAGGAGTGAAAAAGAGAGACTGGGAATCAGGGACATGGGTAGAAAGGAGAAGTGAGGAGAACAACAAGTGGGGTATTGTCTTGGGAGCCCAGGAGATGCAGGTTGAAGGCATGAAAGAGCTGGGAGGAAAGGCTGGGATTTGGAGCAAGTGGGGCATGCAGATATAAAGGGTCTGTGGGCTTTCAGAGCCATGACAGAGGCAGAGTGCAGGAGCAGGGTCTGCAAAGAGCAGGGGTGGCTGCCTGTCTGTTAGGACCATGCAGGACAGGGATGGATGTCCCTGTACCTCCATGCCTGCCATACATAAATAAGTACTTAACCATGCAAAAAGCTCCCATGCCCCCAGACCCCCATAGCTGTGCTGGCAAGAACACTCCTATGAATGCGGCTTGTTTGGGAAAAAAACAAATTTCTTTTAATCCTGGTCATTTTGATCAAAGGGCATAGTTAAGGTGGAGGAGGTCAGGTGTTATTTGGGAGCAGATGAGGACAGACCAAACTGACGAGGGCTGCCCAGTGCCTGTAAGCCCATCTGCCGTACTGAGTATTTTATGTGCAAGAACATATTCTTGGAAAGCCACAGGATTCATTTAGTCCCAGCATTAAAGCCATGAGGTTGTATCTTAAATAGGGGAGGGGAAATGCCACCCTCTTTTCTCTGGGACCCATGGAGAAGGCAGAGGAAGCAATTTGCGAAGATAAAGAAGTGAAGCCAGATATCATCGCACAGGATGGTCCCTCCTCCTCGCGTGGCTTTGTTTTTCTCCCTCACCCTCTGTACCAGGCATTGTTAGTTCCCAAAAACCCTTTCAATGGGATGTAAACACAACTATTTGTGTCTGCCGCCTGTGCTCACTGCCTCTGCAGAGCCAGGAAAGCGCAGAACCTCCGGCCAGCCAGGGTGGAGCCCACTGCAATCAAGCACCATGGTCTCGCCACTGTTTCTTTCCATGTTTTGTGTTTCCCCAGGACCCTTGGGATGAGATCACATCCTCCTCTCCCAGGGTTATTATGTCTTCAGACCGGCACGATGAAGCCAGTTGTCTGGGTGGCTTGAACTCCCTGTGCACCCAGACCGGGTGGCTCTGGTCATCTGTCCTGCTCGCCTTTGGGTCCTGGAGGTCCACCTCCAGCCAGGGGATGTGTAACCACCAGGCTACTGTTGGATTGCAGTGTCTGGGTCAATGAGTGACCAGATTTTCTTCATCATTGTCTCCAGTAATTGCCTCCTAATGGTTTCCATCTTCACAGGAATTCCTTCTGCTGTTCCAGATCCAGGGAGAGAGAGTGTCGTGTTTCATGGTTTCCCTTGTCTACAGTGGAAAGGAGTAGGAGGAGTTTCCCAGGACTGGGTACAGGATTTTGTTCCTCTGGCCTTAATTCAATTTGCTGTTAAGTATCTCTGAGTTCCTCAGGAGCCTGACAAGGAGGATAACCAACATTTTGGTTTACTCGATGCAATAAACAAACTAATCTCTTCTTACCGTCCTACCAGGGAGTCTGGTTGTGTAATAGGAGAACAGAAGTCTCCTCCTGAGCTGAGAGGAGCACACCAATGTAAAAGGAGTTGGTGCCACCAAAACTCATTTAGGTTGTCCAAAATATGTTAAAGAAAGCACCTGCTGTGGACATGGCTCTGATGCAGCCATGCAGGCACAAGCAGCTCCAGCACAGACCTCCTTCCCCCCATCCCACTTTGTCTGGGCAGCTCTTGTGGGATCAGCAACGGCCTGTGCTGGTGGCCTCTTCCTAATGGAGCAGCGGGAGCTGCTGTCAGTCTGTCAGTGTATTCTCACCCAGGCTGAGGCCACAACAGCCCAGTCAGGCATCTGGAAAGAGAGTTCCCTCCATGAGACACATGATCTGGTGGCACCCTGTACATCTTTTGTAGGCTTGAAGACTTCCCACATCCCCAGAGAGGTGTGAGCAGAAGGGAATGGGAGAGGAGCACCATTGCTAGTGGAAGCAGCTGGACACAGGCTGCCTCTCGCAGCTCAGCTGTGTTTTCAAATCCCTACAAATCACATTTTGGAGCACAGCAGAGCCCATGCCTTATGCAGACATCAGCACAGGCAGCTCCGAAAGGGAAAGGTTTTCCCCAAAACTTTGTGTTCAGGCAACCTCAGCATCAAATGGGTGAGCAGAAAAGATTTCACTTATGCCTGTGAACTTCTAGAAGTCTGTTTCCATGTGCTCACTTGTTTCTTCTCTGGAGAAAGTCAGTCTCATCTGACTCCCCTCATTCCTAGAGACTAGGGACTTAGTACCCCTTCAGAGAGGGTGACACTGGCACAGCTCATTGGTGAGCACAGGATGAGCTCAGCTGACCTTACGATGTCCTGGGTCAAGGAACTGATACATCTGATGGTAGCAAATTGTAGAAATCCTGAAAGTGGCCCTGTGGTGGAGCATTTTGCAATCACTCATCCCCACACCCTTGTTTGTACTTTGCATTTTCCCCAGTCCTGGCTGTTTGCACCTCCCCATGCCCTGTGACAAGAACAAAAGTGGAGCTGTACCATTGCCTGGGTCTCAGAGAAGTGCATGACTCTCCCCATGCAGAGCCATGCAGTCCCATGGATCTTATCTCAGGCATCTTCCTTAAAGACTTGTGACAGTAGGTCAATAATGAGCTGCTGGAAAGGCAGAAAATTGCCTTTGATGTCTCTCTGCAGAGAGCCTCTGAAGTAGAATTGGCCTGTGCTCTCAGAAGGACCCACCTAGCAGACTGTGGGGATTCCAGGAGGTTTTGGGGGCGGGAATTCCCCAGTTGGGGTCTATTAGAGCACTAAGACTGTGTGCAGAGCTGTGTTCTGCACTGGCGGATGTGGAGGATGATCATGGGACCATAGAATACTTTGGGGTGTGAGGAACCTTTAAAGCTCATCCCATTCCACCCCGTGCCATGGGCAGGGGCACCTTCCACTATCCCAGGTTACTCCAAGCCCCATCCAGCCTGGCCTGGGACACTTCCACAGATGGGGCAGCCACAGCTTCTCTGGGAAACCTGTGCCAGGCTTTCACCACCCCCATCGTAAATAAGTTCTTCCATCTATTTAGTCTGAATCTCCCCTACTTTAGTTAAAAACTATCACTCCTTAGCCTGTTGCTACAGGCCCTACTTTCTTATAAGCCCCCTTCATAAGGGGGTATCCATGATGATCCCAACCACAGAGCTGGAACAGATCCATCTGTCAGAGGACAAAGTCCATCATGGCCCTTCCCAAGGCCCTTTCTGGTTAAAAGCAGGACCGACCATCTCTCCCACAGTTCCAGTATCTTATGTCCATTCTGCTTAAGCTCTGAGTGACACAAATAACTGATTTTTCACTTCTACATGGAAATATGTCTCCATTTTCCCCTGTGGCCTTGCTTCACACCCAGTGAGTCAGTTGCTGCACCTGGGCAACGTGTTTGCAGCATGCTGGTTCCCTTGTGGTCATGCTCCACAGTCCCTGGAAGGGGGGAATACTGGGACGCTCCTCCTCGTGACCCAGGTGCGGATGAAAAGCATACCTGTGGGCAGCCTCAGGCCCAAGGCTGCCTGGGTGTCCATGCATGTTGCCACTCGATGCATGAACCTGCGGTGCCCGTCAGGGAGCCAGGGCGAGTGACGTGTGGGCTGCAGTCAGCCCAGCTTTCTCTGGGTCTCTCCCCAGCCTCTCCATGGCTCTGGGTGGATATTTTCCAGGTTTCTTGCACTCTCACGCTGGAGTCATCACCAAAGCATCATAAAACACTGCATGCTAAGGGGTAGTTAGTGGCCTGCGTTGCTTATGTGTCATTTTGCAAGTGATATCGTACACAGTAATTAGCACTGTGCCTTGCAGGAGAAGTATCATTGCATCTAGAAAGGATAATGTGTGTGTTGGGCTGCTCCCACCCCATCTCCTGGGGAGAACTGCTGAAGAACACAATTAAACCTGTGTGGTTTGGTGATAAGGGGCAGTGAGGCAGGTTCTCCTGTCCTCCGCGTGGTATGGGCACCCTGAGAATACCAAGTAAGCACTTTGGCTTCTCAGCAGGCCAGGTGATCCCAGAAAGCACATAATAAACCCAAATATTTGGGGTGAGTCCCATTGTCTTCGCTTTTTGATTTGCTCGTGGTGGTCTGTGCCCTTCTCAACATCCATTGCTGTTGTGGAGGACCAAGCTGGTTCTGTCTGTGCTGAAGTACAGCTGCAGTTGTAAGGCTCTTTTGGGCCTCCAGCCATGGCTGCATGTGCACCCCATGTGGCTTGTGGTGCTTATCTCTGCAAAGATGCAAAGAGAAGGTTCTGGGGCCATGGAGGCTGGGACAGATGGGTCCCAGCAGCACACCGTGGGAACCAGTTGTGCTCAAGAGCCACTCTGCAACTCCCCACAACACAGCACTTCCAGGAGCAGACCCTAAAACTTACTTTGGGTTGCTTATGCAAATATTTAGCACCTGGAGCCCACCTGGGAATACTGGCTCCACAGAGGACCTTGCCCAGTGCTCATCTCTCAGCATGACATAGAAATTTGAAAGAGAAGGTGCCTGGTATCTTCCACCAGTCTGCAAGGCAGCGAGTCCAGCACCAGAAACAAAAGTGAGAAGCCTTTCGCAACCCAGGCTGGGTATTATATGACTGGCCGGGCAGATTCTGGCATGCAGCCTCCTCTCTTAGGAAATCAGGCAGACTCTTTGTCTGCTTTCCAGCAGGAACTGCCGCTTTCATTGCCTGGCTTCGCCCAATACGGGGGAAACCGGCTGGAGAGCAAAGGGAAGTTTTTCTCGCAGACAGCCCCAGCCTCCGGGGGATGATTACAGGTTAAACTGAGGAGCGCGTGGGTCCCAGCTCACCTGCCCTGTTGTGTGCCTCATGCTCCTTTTTCAGATCCCTCGTCCACGTCCACCAGCTGGTTTGAACCCTGTGGGAATCTGGTGGAGAGAGATGGGATGGTGCCTGTAGTGGGAGTTGGACAGAGGCACACAACAGGGAGGAGTGGCTATAAATAGTTAAATAAATAATAATTCCAGTGTGGGAGTGCTAATTTAATGGGTATAGAGTGTTTACCTTAAAATATTTTAAGTAAATATGAATTAGATTGCAAACAGTAAGTGCAATTGGCTGGGTGGTCACACATGTGCCGGGGCTTTAGGGTTGTGATTTCCCTGGAGCTCTCATAGCATTTTCACCATTTTTTCTTGCAGCCTTGGTCAGGTCTGACTCAGGGGTCACAGAGCTTTGAGAAACACTGTGCTCTGGCTGAAGGAACCACCCCAGTGCTTTGAGTGCCTACTGCTCACATGGGCACGATCAGTGGGGATGAAATACCCTTTGAGAAATACATGCAAGTTATCATCGATGGGTGAGGACATCCATGGTGGGACCCCAGGCACCACAGTCCTTGCATTCAGCAAGATTCAGTGCCCATGCCAGGCTCCCTGATCTCCTCCTGCCCCATCATGCAGAGGTCAGAAACAGGTAGTGCTTACATTCCAGCATGCAACAAACAAGATCAGCAAATATGCAGAGAAACAGTGACACCGTTCTGATCCTCAGGCTTCAGTCTGTTCCACTGATGCAGGCAGCTGGCAGCCCTCTTTGGCCATGGATTCGGATTCTGGTTCCCCAGAGCAGCAGTAGATCTGGCTGCTGGACTGTCCCCAATGCACAGGGACGTGCCTGGGCTTGGTGGGCAGGCTGTGGGACTCCCCAGCCTACATGCCTCAGGCAGAGGCTCACCCGTAGTGCTTCACACTGGTATCTCGTGGTACCCTGATGGAACAGGGGAGCAGGTGGTACTTAGGTGGACAAGGTGGGGCACATGATGCCTTGGATGGATGGTGGAGCATGGGGTGCCTCTGGAGCAATGGAGCTCGTGGATCCTGGATGGATGAAGTGTGGTGCATGGTGCCTGGATGGACAAGGTAGGGCATGTGGTGTCTCCGTGGCGAAGGTGGAGCACATGGCACCCTGATGGACATTGGAGCACATACATTCTCCTTGTTCAGCCAAGTCACATCAGATGGTGTCTGTGAGGGCAGCGTGAAGTTGGAGGGTGCCTGCCCAAGGCTGGGGGTAGGATGTGTTCTCTGTTTCATCATAGGTAGGTGAGACTGTTCCTCATTAGCCAAGTGTCTGAGCACTTGACAGGGACATGTTCATCCTCACAAACACCTTTTGAGGCAGGGAAGCGTGTCCCAACCGTGTGTGTGGGAAGCTGGGGCTAGTGGAATTGCAGCCTTTCTATGACCACATATCCTGGGCAAGGAGCAGGATCACTGAGGAGACCATGGCAGAGGAATGGCTGGAGTCAATCCTAACTCTACTTTCATACTTTATATTTTGCCTTGTATTCTTTACCAAAGAATAGCAAAAATAAGAAAGGTGTTGTTAAAAGGTATTGTCTGTTACTTCATTTGCAGCCCTGCTTCATGCCACACTCATGAGCTAAATAGCCCAGGAGGGAATATCTGGACTACTGCCTGTTTATATTTTTCCCTAACTGATACTATTTTTTTCATTGTTGCATTTAAAATAATCTCATGTTTTCTTGTGAAGAATCTGTGAACTGTTTGTGAGAATTTATCTCAGAGCACGCGGCTTGGGCTTAATTAACATTTTCCAAACAACTCAGCAGAAAGATAAACTGGGGGGAGGGGAGAGAAAAAACTGTTGCATGATTTGAAAACCCTGGCTGAACTTTTGGCTAATGAGAGATAAAACCGATGGACAATGTGCTCATCGAGATGCTGTAAACACCATCTTCAAAGCGAACAATCTGCTGTCTGCCAAAACAAGAAGATGGTGAAGACAAAACTCTCAGAGCAGTGGTAATTCCTTGCGTTACCTCTTCTTTCCCCTATCTATTTTCCAGCCAGTCTGGAGCTGGTAAACAAACAGGGATTTATTTGTAGAGGAAAGGAAACATGGAAAAACAAGAGTGGGAAGGAGAGATGATAAGGCTGAGAGTCACAATTCTGATTTTAACTAACGGATGTGACTTTGGAGTAACATTTAGTTATGCTGAGCAGTTTTTATATGGGCAGTTTTAATCTGTTCAACTGCTTTTAAAAAGTCTGCTGTTCTCTAATGAATTTCAGATACTAGTGAAGCCAGTTTTCCCATTTTTTCTCCTTCTGTTCGGTAGTTGCTGCACACAGGGATTAGGTCAGGGCCATCTGGGCTAGTTCATCCCAAAGTCATGAGATGGAAATGGCTGTAGCTTCGAGTATTGCCAGTACCTGTAATTGTCATAAAGATGAGAACAAAGAAAAATGTGTATTTTTGGTCCTGTTTCAAGAGTCCTTGCTCATGGTTTCAGTGTTTGTGGGGTGAGACGTGCTGACCTCCTACACTTTGCTGTTGTCAGGTGGAGCTGTTGACCATCGCTGCACACCCTGAGTCTGAACCAAGAGAACCATCCTCCTGCACCATCCCATGCCATGCCCAGCAACATTTTGGGTCTTTCCTGAAAGCTGCTCCTGCTTGCAAGCTCCTGTTTGCAACACAGAGTTCATGGGGAGCTGAGCAGAGTTGGAGTTGGTGCACCTGAGACTCCGTAGTTTAGTTGGCACCCCTTTCCCTTGCACCACTGTGTAATAGCCTAGAAGAAGCTGTATTAATTACAGTGTATTGGATGTAACCCTTTCTCATCAGGCAGTTTTGTGGCTGTCAGAAGGGATGGAGAAATTCAGGGGTGGGTGGCAGAGCCCTTCCCTTCCAAACAGCTGCTCCCAGGGCTGTGCTGCTCCAGTGTTGTCAACTGACGGCTGCATTTATTCCCTCTGTGTGTGAAATGAGTGTGTTTTCTCACTGCCTGCCATGGGATAAAATAAGCAATGTAATCTAAACAAAATTTATTATGAAAGTTCTTAATCTAAATTTTAACCCCATGTTTTGTCACTGCTTACCTTGAATCTTTGTGTGGACAATCTCTGTTCTCCCCCCTTTCTGATTTTGTGTCCCTTCCTGCTGGAGGTGTCAAAAGCCAAACTGGACAAAGAGGTAGAAGGAAAGTCATAAGGGAGGAGGAGGGGGAGGAAGAAGAGGAGGAGGTCATGCATTTTTTACTGCTTCTCTCTTCTCTCTTTCACAGTTGTTGCAATCTCAGGATGTGAAGGAAGATGCCGTGCTTTGCTGCTCCATGGAGGTAGGGAAGCACCTCTACATCTGCCATGATGCTCATTGCTTTGCCCCTTCTATCCTTGCCCATGCAAGTGTCAAGCTGCCGTTGGAGGTGGTTTCCAGACCCAACAGCTGTGTTGCCTCTGTGCATTTTGAAGTGATCAAAAGGTTTGGGTTGGAAGGGACCTTTCGAGGTCATTTAGTACAACACCCCTCTGCAATGATCATGAACACCTTCCACTGTCCCAGGGTACTCCAAACCCCATCCAACCTGGCCTTGGACACTCCCAGGGATCCAGGGGCAGCCACAGCTTCTCTGGGCACCCTGTGCCAGGGCCTCCACACCCTCACAGCCAGGAATTCCTTCCCAATATCCCATCTATCCCTGCCCTCTGGCACTGGGAAGCCATTCCCTGTGTCCTGTCCCTCCATGCCTTGTCCCCAGTCCCTCTCCAGCTCTCCTGGAGCCCCTTTAGGCCCTGGCAGGGGCTCTGAGGTCTCCCTGGATCCTTCTCTTGTGCAGGGGAACAGCCCCAGCTGTCCCAGGCTGGCTCCAGAGCAGAGGGGCTCCAGCCCTGGGAGCATCTCCGTGGCCTCCTCTGGACTCACTCCAGCAGGTCAATGTCCTTTCTGTGCTGAGGACCCCAGAACTGGATTCAGGACTCCAGGTGGGGTCTCACAAGAACAGTGTAGGTGGATGACCACCGTGAGATAAGAGATGGCCCTTGAGACTGTGTCACCAGACTCCTGATGTGCGTAAATGGATGCAGGAAGTTTGGTAGCTGGGGTCCCGTCGCAATATTTTATCATCCTGGTTTCTTCAAATCTCACCCTCCATTAACATTTTAAGCACAGAAACAGCTGTATTGGAGCAAAAGCTGCCCTGTGACTCACACAGAGGTTTTTCTGTGCTCAGCAGCAGTTTTGCAGACAAGTAAATGACTGTACATGGCACTCAATGCTCTGGTCTAGTTGACGCAGTGGTGATCAGTCACAAGTTGGATTCAATGACCTTGGAGGTCTTTTTCAACCTAACTGATTCTGTGAAATATAGTAGAGTTTTATTGGTTATTTTTTTGGGAAGTGATTGGCCCAGGAGGATAGATGCTTTTTTTGTGGAGAGCAGCTGAAGTTGCAGCCTGAATAGTTAAAATTCAGCAAAGCAGACGAGGAGGAGGGTTTGATTTTTAAGATGAGAACTTTGGGGAGCCTCTCCTGATGGTGGACTCACTGCTGTCCAGCCCAGACTTCATCTTCTTTATGGAACCACCTAGGGCTTGTGCTGCTCGAGGGAGGCTCTCCAAGGACTAATTGTTTCAGAAAAAGCCCTTGGCTGTCTTCAGCAAACCAGCACGAAAGGTATAAATGCAGATCTCGGCTGAGCAGGATTTGTTATGCACACAGGAGTGTTCTGCTTATTCCAGCTAATGACTGGGAGTCACTGGGAGTTCTGAATCAGCAAGTAAATGAAGGTCCAGGTAGAAGGAAGGAATACCACATCACAGCCTGCACTTTGTTTTGACAATAGCATGATTTTTAGGTGGGATATATTTTATTTTTTTTCAAAAGCAATCCGTCGCTGCCGCCTTTGAAGTCAGTGGGAGCTGAACCATTCACTCCTCCAGCAGCCTGGTGTGGATGCTTTTGAAAACCTCGCCCTTCGTGTTCAGCTCTTGGAGCCTGCTGCTGGGTGGTTTTGGTTTTCAAAAGCCACGATGCCTTTAACCTTACCTGCACCAAGCAGGGGAGAATCAGAGGGACAGGAGGTGTCTATAAGAAGCTGGAGGAGTGTTTTAAAATCATAGTGATAGACTCATAGGCTGTCTCAAGCTGGAAGGGACCCACAAGGATCAATAATCCATGGTTGACCCCTTCTTCTCCCAACAGCTGCAGAGCACTGGCCGGCTGCTGGAGGAGCAGCTGCCCGAGATGATGACGGAGCTGCTGGCGATAGCACGCGACAAGATGCTGTGTCCCTCTGAGTCCATGCTGACCAGGTCCCTGCTGCTGGAGGTCATCGAGCTGCACGCCAACAACTGGAACCCCCTGACACCCACCATCACACAGTACTACAACAAGACCATCCAAAAACTGACGGCCTGAGGGGCAGGGCAAGGTGGGGTGGTAAGGGACAAGAAGAAGACATGCGCCTTGAAGGGACCCGGCAAGAGCTTTTCTGATTTAAATCCCCCAGCAGACCAAACCCCAGCATGCTCGAGAATACGTTCATGGGGTGGGGAGGGAGCAGCATGTTTCTTTTTCAGCCGTGTCTCCAAGTGCCACCCCTCCTCCCTGCCGTGGTTTTGTTTTAGGGGTTTCTTTTTCTGAACTCATTTCTCAAGCAGCAGCAGCACATCCCGCCGGGTTATTGTTTGGCTTTCGAAAGAAGACAGAATTTGGAAAAAGAGGGGGGAAAAAAAGTAATCTAAGTGGGGGCTAGTATTGTTTTCATGCCGTCCTCCTGCCTTGCCCTGGCCAACTGGCAGGAGACAGCAGGCAGCAGATGTCTCGGGAGGACAAAGCCAGGCACACACTACACCAGACGCTCATAATTGATGGCTTTTGTCAAGCGGGGCTTGCGTTAGGTCCCCCCCTCCTTCTCTTGTTTTCGACTTTCTGTGTGTTCCCCCACCTACCCACCACCCCTTCAGAGGCAGATTGGAGAGCGGGATGACTTTCTTATTTGCACTGGGTTTTCTTTATCTCGAGCATTCGTAATTTCTTCTTATCTTATTGTATTGTTGGACGGACAGTTGCGAGCAGCTCGGGGACGGGGAGAGCAGCGCCTTTCCTCGAGCTGGTGACGGTTTATGTGAAGATGCTGAAGCAGAAGGAGTGTCTTAAAGGAGTCCTAAAGCCACTGCAGAAGTTACGTAGCCACCCTCATCTTGCCAGTAACCTCTTCGGCGTATTGAGAAATGTGTCCTTGGAGCTGGGGGCTCTAAAAATAGGGGATTCTGTGGCTCTTGCTGTTCAAGTCGCCGTTATTCCTCAGCCACTATAATCATTTAATTTTTTGTAATAATTTTTCTTTCCATTGAAGGAGTGCTTTATTGTTATTACTGTCATGGTTGTAATTATACATTTAAATCCAGGCCTGTTATAGTTGGGCCTAATAATGTACAGGGCAAGGGAGAAATGAAGGTTTGATGTTCTTTGGAGACTAGTAAAGAAAAGACAAACAGTGTATAGCAAAAAAACAGGAAAAAAGAAGAGGGAAAAATAGAAAAAACCAAAAATAGAAGTTTTGAGCCTGGCATCTAATTAGCTGAATATGCTATCCAGTGTTCCTAGGTGTGCCATGTGCAAGAGCAGCTCTGTCCTGTGCTCGGTGTAAGCAGCACGGTGTCATCGAGGGATGGCGGACATCTTCAGAGAGGCAGAGTGTGCTTAGGGATCCCCAGGTTGCTCCAGGATCCCCTCATGGCTCCATGCTGAAGCATCCCAAGGGAGAGGACGGCTGTAGGGGACAGTGGTGAGGTGCCACCAGGAGGGTGAGAGGCTGGTCCAGGGCAGTGCCTGAATCATGAAGAAGACGCGATGGGCTCCTTATTTGCTGATCTAGCAACACTTCGACTTGGGAAATCCCTCCAGGTACTTTTTATAGGCCTAGTGAGGGTGCAGGCTGCCCCACCCTGCCTGCAGGAGCCAAGGAAGGCATGATGCTGTCAGCCCATCCTGGTTTCTTCTCACTGTTCAATTTATTTCCTTTTCGATGATAAGAGAGTTTATGCCCCCAGGATGGCGCACATGGACCCCAGACCAGGCAGGCTGGGCCTGGGCTCAGCAGCTCAAACCCGTTTTTCCAGGCAAAACATTGCATTTCTGGTGGCTTGTAGAGAAGAGGGATTTCACCCCGACTTCCTTGGATGTGCAGTGTGTTCTCGGGTGCCTTATGAATGTGTTGGTCTGTCTGCGATGGAGAGGAAGATTTTGCTGCAAAATTTAAAGGGCAGAAATTTTCAGCAGAAAATGCATTGCGGGGGCTGAGAGTCATGATGCTGCAGTTCAGCATTATCTGAATTTTCATCTGGTTGTCTGCTGATCCAGATTTCATTCTGCACCTGGAGCAAGAGGAGTGAGCTGGAAACAGGAGCTTCAGTTTTCCTGTCTATCCAGAAAGCAGCAAAATGACTGCTGAGTGCACTGGAATTGTCTGGAAAAATTAACTTTTGCTTCACTTGTTCCAGCCCAGGAGCTTCACACCGTGACGACGCCTTGCATTGGGTCAGCTTCATTAGTAGCAATGTGGTTTGATAGTATTAACGAGCAGATGAACTTCATTAAGGCGGCAAAGCCCATCAGTATTACAAGGCTCAGGGTTGCGCCCATTGCTCTTTGTTTTTTTCTGCTCCCTGAATTCTCAAGGAGTGGAGGAGAAGGGGATATAACACCCATCACAGTGCACTTAGGCACAGTGTCAGTCTTCTGGGAGAAGGCCTGAAAAACAGTTTTGTCTTGAATTTTTTTTTCCTTTTGTTTTTAAGAACAGAAAAGTCCTGTAACAGGGACAGCAACCTGCTGGGTTGGGGTGCCAGGGATCCTGCCAGCAGTGATCCAGACTGCCACTCTGGCACCTGCAGCTTCTCACTTCCCACAGAACTTTTTCTTGGGTTGTAGTGAAAGAAGAAAAAAGAAAAACACAGAGAATTGGGGATTTTTTTTCTAAAAACTTGAATTTTCACCCATCAGTGCATCAGGAGGCTTTCGGAGTCAGTGTAAGCCACAGCACAGTATTTCTCCTAAAGCATTTCCCTACCACCTGCTGTGAGGGTTTATTCAGTTTTCTCATTGTGGGGCAGTCCTGCAACCCCCACTGATCAGGCTTGGCCCATGACTTTTCCTTCCAACACTGGAAATGAAGAACTTTTGTGTGGAATCTGTCGTTTTTTAGTGTTTTGCCATGTATCTCCGCCTATTAACATACGTTCATCCAGCCATTAACTGCTTTGGTACATCAGTCACTCTGTTGATGTCCGAGAATCAAGATGTTGACCAAAAATGGGGGTTTTTTTCCCAAATATTACATGCTGCCAGTGGTATCTCTCTGAAGTTCATCAGTAGGAAGCCGGCAGGCACATGGCATCATTCACCAGGGTACCGTGTTGGGAAAAGAGGCACCATGGGGACATTTGATGGGGAGGATGGGGAACAGCGCTGGGGAGAGCACCTGGGGATCCTGGAGTGTTTTTCTTTTATTTTTTTCCTTCCCTTTTGGCTTACTTTAGAAACGGTCGCCAAAGAGTGTAATTCTCCAACATGTATTTTTAGGTGCGAAGCCACCGGCTACATCTCCCCAGATCAGCCAGATTCCATCCTTGCTGCTCAATGAAAGTATCTGTATGGGGTTTTACTGTGTTGTCCCCATGCAACTATGGCAGCAAAGGGGAAAATAACCCCCTTGGGCCAAATGTGTGTGGGGCCAAACCTCGGGGTGGTGTGAAGGCGAGCGGCTGCAGCCTCACCTCCGTGCCAGTTCCCCTGGGATGCAGAGCAGGTTTGCTGCCTCCCCGCCAGGCTCCCCAGTGTCTAATTCACCTCACTCCTGGTAAAAATCTTTCCAAACTGATGGGTTTTGCTACAGAGAAAATGACTTGCTTGGTTTCCCCATGAAGGATTCCACAGCTGCCTGGAGAAGTCTCGTGTATCTGGAGGTGAAACAAAAATGGTGGGGAAAAAGGAAAAGTAAGTGATTTGCTTGGTTCCCCTCTTCCCCTGCAGGAGATTAATTAGTATCTATTCTTGGCATGATTGATGGCTTTGAAAGAAAACTTGTCAGAATAACTTATGATTTATTTTCATGCTTATTTTTATAACACCCCTCACTTGGAGATCTCTCAAAATCTTAAGTATGATTTCTTTTTTTTTTTTTTTAATTTCCCTGCTGGGTATTTTATGGCTTTACACTAATTTTGCTCTTCTTGGTGGTAGATATGAGGCAGTCCTGAAGATATTTTCAGTATTTTTTCAGAAGAAATGATATTAAGGGTTGTGAAGTCCACTGTTGATAGCCAAGGGAGCTGCGGTGTCCTGCAGAACACACAGTTAATGCTAGCAATTCTTTTTTTTTTTTTTTAATGTATTTATTTGCATTTGAAAAAGCAACATTTTTAATTTAATCTTATTTGTTAAACTAAGCGCTTTAAAAATTTTTTTTTAAATTTTAAAAAAGAAGAAGGTTTTGGGGAGAGTAAAGACTAGATATTCATACTTAGATAAATCACAAACTCATCATTTTCAGCATTTCAGAGACTGTTAAAACAAGAGAGCTCATAACTCTTTGTGGCAATTCAGTCTTTGTTTATAGAACATCCAGATCCACTGTATGCTATAAAATGCATCATCTGAGTAATAAATGTTTAAAGCTTGACATTTCCACATCTCTTTGTGGGTACGCACTATCGCTTCTCCTGCTCCAGGAGAGACCATCCTCTAGTTGAGGATGGAAGGAAAGGAATTTATGGGTGGTGGGAGCAGACTGTCCCTCATGGTGGAAATGCAGCTCAGAAAGGCTCTGTGTGGATGGCTCAGTGCTTGTGGCGCTGGGTCACATCCTGCTGCTCCTCCTGTGAGGGTTGGTCCCTCTCCCCATCACTTCTCAGGGGGGTGAGGGTGGGAGTGGTCAAAGGGCTCAGAGTCCAGTGGATGATGGACTGAGCCCCTCTCCTGATCTGCCTCCAGAGCTGCCCTCTCCCCTGCTCCCCATCCTCTGCCCAAAGCAAATTTCCCAGCTCTTTGTGTCCTTCCTCACCTGGGCCTGGGGCTCTGTTAGAGAACTCCCCTGATTTAATCACGTCCATTCCATCCAATGCAGCAGGAAGAAGGGCTCACCAACCACTGCTGCCTGTTAAAAATAGCCTTTGAAAATGATACTCAGAATATTCTGAGTTGGAAGGCACCCACAAGGACCTTCAAGTCCAACACTTAAGTGAATGGCCCGTGCAGGGATTCAAGCGACAGCGTTGGCATTCTCAGCGCCATGCTCTGACCAGCTGAGCCAATCTCAGAAAAAGCAGGTTTACTTTGAGGTCTCCTCTGGAAAACCCTTCTCAAGCCCAAGACAATTAATTTTTGGCTAGCTGCAATGCCTGCCNGAATTTAGATCAGAAACTGGGAAGGAAATCTTGGCTGTGAGGCTGGGGAGACCCTGGCACAGGTTGCCCAGAGAAGCTGTGGCTGCCCCTGGATCCCTGGCAGTGCCCAAGGCCAAGCTGAATGAGACTTGGGGCACCCTGGGATAGTGCAAGGTGTCCCTGTTCATGGCCGGGGGTGGAACAAGGGGGTCTTTAGGGTCCCTTCTAACCCAAACCATCCTGGGATTCTATGAAATACCATACCCAACTAAGTGTCACCTTTTCCAAGGATCCACCCCTGAACATCCCCATCATGAGCCCCAACCTGCAGCCAGATCCTACAGCTCTGGGGTGTGCTGGAGCTGGAGTTCAGCCTGTTCCTAATCAGGGGTTTGAGCATCTGGACCAGCTCTGGGAAGAGTTTATCAGCACTGGAGTTGGACTGGGAGCAGACGAGCCAAGAGCAGAGATGATCCCTGGGGCCCCTGGGACCACCAAGATGTATTAAATGAGAAAATAACCTGCAGTTACACAAGATTTGGAGCAGATGGATGGGCATTGCTACAGAGCCGAAGCTTTCAAGATGCAGGAATATGTCTGTGAATTCCTCTTGTCTGCCAAGAACTCAGCAGCAAATAAAGACTCCGTGGATCAGAGTAAGATTACTTGGCTTCCCTAAAACATGGCAAACCTGCAAACAGCCGGGATGCAGGATGTTCTCTTCCAGCAGCTCCACATCTGTGCTGGGTGCTAAGGGGCGTTTTTAAATGCTCCTGCTGGTGGCAAAATGGGCAACAAAGAAAAGTAACCTTAATGTAAATGCGCTGGTGCTCTGTTTGCCAGCTGAACTGCAGCTTAAGTGATTATTGCTTGGGGTGCAAGAAAAACAGTGATAGTAAAACAATGATGCACATTACAAGACTACATGTCCTCTTCCTTTTGTGTCCTACACTGTGATCCCCAGTTATAAAACTGGAGATTTGTGTAGCTACATGAGCCTAGCTTGATGTCTATCCTGTGCCCCAGGACTAATCTGGACTCCTAGAGAAAGATCTTTGCAAGAAATATTGCACCCTTGGGCTATAATTCACTGATTGAAACATTTTCAGGAATGCAGATGTTGCCTGTACTTCTTGGAGGGGTTGCTGTGGTTATCCTTGCAGATACAGGTGAGTGTGGAGTCTCAAGGATGGATGGATGGTCCCAGGAATGGAGGTTTGGATTTGTCTGCCCTATGCCAAGGCATCGCTCCCATCGGAGCTGCAGCCTTTGCGGGAGGTTATCAGCCTCGCAAAGGGCAAAGCCTTGGTGGGTGTGATGCTAAGCTGATGCCTCACCCCGTGCCAGATCAAAGCCATTTCCCACCAGTCATGAATGGCCATGCTACAGAGTCAATGGGAAAAAAATGCGAAGTCCTTCTCAAGAAAAATGCCAAGATTTCAGAATTGCATTCTGTCTTAAATCATCCCCATTTTTCACCAAACAAAGTTTTGTTTCAATATATGTTGTGTTGCTGTAGCAATAACATTTAAACAAATTGGATTTTATTATCTCGGACCTTTTCAATAACTTCCCACAGCACTTTCCTGTCAGACGTTTTCACTTTGGGGAAGCATTGCCAGGAGATGGCAATGGTCTGATGGGACAAATCACCTTTGCCATGTGCTGAGTGGTGCTGGGCTTGCTTCAACTTCTGCTCCTCTTCTCCCAGCCCTGCCAGAGGGAAATGCATCAGCGTTTCTGTCCCCACATGTCATTCTTGATGTCCAAAGGCATGACAAATGTGGCCTTGCAGCCAAGACTTCAAGTTGGACATCAGAAGGAATTTCTCCACAGAAAGGGTGGTCAGCCTTTGGAAGGGGCTGCCCAGGGAGGTGTTGCAGTCTCTGTCCATGGAGGTGTCCAAGGAATGACTGAACGTGCCACTCTTGTCTTGAGTGAGAAGTAGGGATTGGTCACAGCTTGGACTCGCTGATCTTGGAAAGCTTTTCCAACCTAAGTGATCCTCTGAAGATGGGGTAGAACTGCACAGACCCTGCTGGTGCTGGTGACCTCAAGGCACTCACTAGTGGGGGAGCTGTGAGCAGAAGCCAGGTCTCGAGCAGATCCCTGCAAGTGGTGGAGGTGTGGGTACAGCTGTCTGAGGAACCTGGCTGCAGTGAGGGTCTGCATGGGCAGGAGAGGTCATGGAATCACAGAATCCCAGAATGGTTCGGGTTGGAAGGGACCTTAAAGATCATTTAGTTCCGTCCCTCTGCCATGGGCAGGCCAAGACAGTGGCCCGTGAGATTCCATGACATGTAGGACCTGTGTGAAGTCCAGGTGGGTGGTTTTGAAGACCATTTCCACACTTCTGCAGGCAGCACCAAGCCTAGTTTTTATTTGAAGGCACAGATGGAGCGCCCAGGTTTCCCAATCCACAGGACAAATCCTACCTGCTCTTGCTTCATGGAGGCACCAGGGAGAAGTTCCTCCTGGCTGTTGTCCTGTGGGTGGAGGTGGGCAACCAGCAGTGCTCTTTTACCTTTAAAACTAACAGCAGTGAGCTCTGCAAGAGCCTGGGCTTTCCTGGCACAGAGTCCTGTGCGCTGGCATCAGACATCAGAGCGAGGGTGCTGTGCACAGGTGGGGCGTAAGCAGCACCAGCCAGGCCCACCATGGTCAGGTGTCAGCTGAGCTGGGGCTTCTCCAGGTCCCATCTGTCAACCACAGCCAAATTATCTGTCACTGGCACTTTTTTTCTCTTCTTCTTCTCCTTGGGATAAAACCCTAAAGTAAATCCTGATCAGCGCTTACTACTCCTTGCCTTGATCATAGAATCATGGGATCTCAGAATGGTTCGAGTGGGAAGAAACCTTAAAGATCATCTCATCCCACCCCTGCCATGGGCAGGGACACCTTCCACTATCCCAGGTTGCTCCAAGCCCCATCCAACCTGGTCTTGGACACTTACAGGGATTAGCAACATTCAGGCTCAGAAAGCAATTTTAAATTGACCTTTTTTGATAATACAAAATTTTGAGGTCCAGAAGAGGTCAGCTTTCAAAGCAAGTTTGGAAGATTGGGTAGATTAGGGTGGGAGGGAAAACTGCACCAGGGGATGGGTCATCCAAAACCTGTCTGGTGGTAATTACACGTCGGCTGATGAAAAACTGGTTTGAGGGCAAACACCGTAAAAATATTGCTGTGGGGAGAGAAAGACGACAAAGATTGTGAAATCCAGTCAGCAGATTGTTTTACAGCAAAGGTAACTTCTCTCCCCAGGGCTGGATTTTACAACCCGTGTAAGAAACCAACCCCCAGCTAGCAAGGCTGCTCTGCTCTTCTTTTCAAGCACAGAAAAATGCAGGGTATTTGTTAGAAGCCATGGGTTTGTGCTGATTTCATAGAGATAAATGCAGTCTTGTTTTTGGAGGGATGATGAAGCTTTTGGGAGCGGGATTGTGTTGCATGTGGTGACTGCAATTAGTTTTTACAACCGTTGCGTGGACATATGCTTACTGTATATATTCTTTATATAAAATTGCATTTCCATTGTTTTTCCGAGCACTTAAAGGAGGTGCTGCAGGGGCTCACTGCTCTCCCAAGGGGTCTAAACCCAAATAACCCAGTGCTGCTGCCTGAGTTCTGTTTTTCATCTCAATTTACACATTTTTTTCTCCATTTGCTCTCTTTCCTGCAATTTATATTTCCCTTTGCTCCCTCTGTGTTTTCAGGCAGGTTTCCAGCTCTGTGCTGTGACATTTGGCCACCTCAGATTCCTTTTCACAGCTGAGGATGTCTCCTCCTTGGGAAAAATGAGTTATCCTTGTGCCAGTCGCAACCTGCACTCACCTCCTTGGGGACAGGTGACCATCCTGGGCCCCTGCAGTTCACATTTAGGTCCCCAGAACCTTGCACAGGGGTTTTCTCCCTTTGTTAACACTTTCTGCAAGCTTTTAAAATCATAGAATCCGAGAATGATTTGGGTTGGAAAGGACCTTAAAGCTCATCCAGTTCCACCCCCTGCCATGGACAGGGACACCTTCCACTATCCCAGGTTGCTCCAAGCCCCATCCAACCTGGCCTGGGACACTTCCAAGGATGGGGAGTCCACAACCTCCATTTTCCCTGGGGTACACTGGATTTGTATCCCAAAATCCCACCAGGAATCACCACCACTCATGTTCCCCTGTAAATGCCAAGAGGAAGTCACAGGGAGCCTCATCTCCTCCTGTTCTTCTCGCCCCTCCATGCACCCCTTGTCTCCCAATTCCTCCCCTAATTACCCTCTTCTCCAGTTCTAATTGTTCCCATTGGGCTGTATCGAAGTCACGCTCCTAAGGGAAGCAATGGGAAAGAAAACCCAGTCCAACAAGCAGTTGTCCCTTGGAGACCTGTCCCAGCCCAGGGTGGCCCTGCCCAGACATGGATGGGGACAGCCAGCCCCATGGCATGGTGATGCACCATGGCCACCCCCAAGGGGATGCTCCCATGGGGTGTCAGGGACACTTGGCCTTGTGCTTCTTGTCCCACCTGCAGGTAGGCAGGAGTTTTTGGGGACATCCAGGGGGGCTGGTGAGGGTCAGGGCTGGATTACCCCCCGGGCGCCATGCTGGAGCCTGTTTTCTGGTGGGAATTGTCAGGATAAAATTAGAAGTAGGTTGAACTTTATCTACTGCTTGAACTGAGGCTGAACTCGGCCCTGTTTTGTTTTAGTTTTTGAAAGTTCAGTGGAGTTCACAGGGAGGGAGGCAAGTGGGGGGCACTGGATTATTTTATTTTAACTTGGTCTTTCTGTGATTTCACTGTAGTTTGACTGCCTCCTCAGCTTGGAAAGGCTCTTCTCATGGTACTCTCAGTCCAAGATGGTGATGTGGTGGCTCAAATACCACTATAGGATTTATTCCGTTTCAGGTATTCGTGGCTGGGATAGTGCATGGCTGACCAAACCTTCCTTTGCCTCAGCCCTGGATCTGCTCCAGCCCAGCCCAGGAATGAAAGACAAAGGGGAAAACTGGGAGTGGATTTGTGGAAGGACCACAGCAGCCTGCACTGGAGATACTTCAAGGGATTATTGGCACATTTTTGTCCCATGCCAACCAGCTGGCCTTCCAGACAACCTTCCAGCACTGCCGACACTTCTCCTAATCTTCATTTTCCATGTGGCCACCCCATAGTGGAGATGAATTTGCTTACCTGCACACACACGATGGGACCCGTGAGCCAGAGCTGTGCTCCCTGTCCCTGACCCCATGGGTTGTGCAAGCCGCTGGCCCTGTGCAGAGGTGTGTGGGTGGTGCCAGGAGCACATACCGCCTCTGCACCTCGCTCCAGGGACATGGCAGTCCCCTGTTGGCCAGGGCAGACGGTGAAAGCAGCAGCACAAGGACATGGTCGTGGAGGTTTCACACAAAACCCATCACAGAGTCGCAGAGAGACAAGTGGCACCCTGTCCCTCCAGGGCCGGTTGTGTTTCCCAGCATGCCAACCATCCCTTCCCAGAACGGACGGGAGACTTTTACTGCGTGGTTATTTCGCCTCCTAAATTACTCAAGAGTTTGTAGAAACTTCCCCAATTTTTTAACAAAGATGCCTCCTAGATCATTCACAAATCTTGGGAATGCATGGGGCAGACTGATTTCCTGGAAGAGGACCTACTGGAAGGAAAAGTCCCTCCAGGCTGGCACCTAACTATGACACATTTGATAGTCATTCAAAGACTACTGGGAAACATGTCATTTGTCTCTGTGAGGCTTCAGACAGAGTTTCATCATCAATTCTGACTGTTCTGTGAAATAAAACCAGCTAATGTCTACCAGCAGCCCTACAACTTCCAGGGTTTATGAAGGACATATCACAGGGGTGATAATTCCCCCCCCCCCCCCCGCAAGGTTTTATACCCGGGTGTAAGGTGACTTTATCCCTATTGCACCTTGTTTTCTTTCCTCCTGGCAGAGTGACCTGCCTTGTCCCATGGAGGTTGGCACGGCCTGTGGGTGTGCCTGAGCCGCCACCACTGTCAATGAACTTTGCCACCTTAAACTGTGGAAAACCCGACGTGCCAGAGGGAGGGATAGGTGCCTGGCGTCCAGGAGATCAGATTGCCCCAAGGGATTTGCTGGGAGTCCCATGATGAGCCTGGAAGGGAGCCCAGACGGCAGGGCACCACCGTGCTTTCCACCCAGGACTCTCAGCCGGGGTCCCTGGAGGACAGCTGGTGGCCTTTGTCCCTTACTGTCACTCTTGTGCATGCAAACCCCAACCCCACATCATCCCAAAGTCTTGCTGGGGTGAGTTGAACCCCAAGCTCTGCAGGGGATGATCGCACATGGCAGTGGGCAGCCTGGTGTGAATCCCTCCTGTGTCTGCACTGCCTGTCACAAGGAACCATTCCTGTGCTTGCCTACAAGGGGTGTTCACCAGGCTCACCCCTTGGGCAACTACCTTGGGGTGGGTGTTTTTTAAGGACAAGTCTGGATCTTCAGCTGTAACTCACTTCCCTGTGCTGCTCCACATGCAGGAGGTGTTCTGTTCACTCCTAGTCCACAGGAGCTGCAGCTTGGCCACCAGCATCATCCATCCTCCTCAGCCTCACAGGGTCATTCCGCGTCCCCAGGGTCTCTCATCACTCTTTTTTGCCTCCAGGGTGTCCAATAGGATCTCAGCACTGACTGTTTTGTGGGCAGGTGAGGAACCCAGCACAGCAGAGGGTTTTTTAATGTCACCCATCTCAGCCCTGCTATCCCTGTGAGTGGTTCCCAGGAGTCCTTGCCCAGGAGCTCTGCCTCCAGGAAACGCCATTATCAGCTGCCTCCATTGGCTGCTCCACTTTGAACCCCGTGCCTCACTCCCAGGGTGCCCAATCCCAATCCAATTTCTACTGGAAAGAGATAAGACAATGAAAGGAGATAAGGGACAGCCCAGCAGGCTGGTCACCCTGACTCACAGGGGACAGGTGTCAGCACAGGGGGGACACTGCCAGAGCATTGCTTGCAGTGCTGAACCTGGTGGGTTGGCAGGGCATGGGCAGCCAGGGGTTGCCAGCCCACTGGGACAGCTGGGTGGCACCAGGACTGTAGCACTTGGGGTAGATTGGGGTGATGAATCCACCCTCCTTCTGGGGTGTGCACAATCAAAACTGGGTGTTCACAATAATACACAGTGAGAGAGCTCAATTTAAAGACTAAGGGGAGCTTTGCATGACTCAGTTCTCATCCCTGTACACACTGCAGTGTGGGGGGCTCCTCCCTTTACTCTCCAAAAGCACAATCTCACACCTCTTTTCCTAACCTCCGCCTTGGCACCCATCTCCTCCCCTCCCTGCAATACCAAAAATTGACAGATTGGTGACAGAAATAGAAAGATATGATGCTTAAGGACCACCCATTTATCCTCCCAGCTGGTCAGTGGCAGCTGACTGGTGAATGCCTTTAATTAAAACTAAATGGTTAATAGGAAGCTGAGCAAAGGTCTCCAGCTTGGCTGCTAGCACAGGTGCCAATGGAAATTGTGCCAACGGCTGAAGTGCTCGGTGTCGAAACAGCCAGCCTCCACCTTGTCTCTTTGCCAGGGCATTAGCATTACCACAGAACCTCTCTCCCAAATACTGCTGTCCCTGGTGCAGCTGAACCTGTGCTTCTGAGAGGAGACATCCCTGTGGACACCCTTCTACCCATGGACCCCTTTTCGAAAGGGTATCTTGTTTCTGACCCGCAGTTTTGGTAGGAAATGGGTTTTGTTTAAACCTGGGGCAAGTTGTATTTTGACTGTTGCCCATTTGGATGGAGAAAAATGAGGAATTACCCAATACAGAGCAGTCTCCCAAGGTTGAGAAGTAGGAGGTTGGAAATAATAATTAATCGACAGCGGCTAGAGGGGAGTTTGGTCACCTCAAACAACCTGGTCTAAGGGTCACTTCACACAAGTGTCTGCAACTTACAAAAGAAAAGATCTTGTCCTGGCCTGAGGGAGGAAGAAAGAGAGAAAAAAGAGAAGGAAGGTGAAACAAGGAGTGACAACACCACCTGGATCCCACAGGGAGATTCATGTTGCTCCCCAGAGCTCTCGTCCCCACATTCCCCCTCCATTCCCCTCATGCCAGAGCATCTTCTCTCTCTCAAGTAATGGGCTCACAGGACACAACTAAGCACTACAGATGTCCAAAATCCCTGGGGATCACCCCCTCCTAGAGCCAACATGTTTGCTCCAGAGAGCAGGGCTTTGTGGGAAACTCCCTGCCTTGCCCATCATGCGTGGAGGTCTCTTGACTCCAGAACAATGTCCATTCCCTGCACACCTCACCTTCTCCCACTTTTGAGCTTTAAGGAATGGTGGGCTTGAAACTGAGCCTCAGAAAGTTGGATACAAAACCAGCTAGAATTTAGATCAGAAACTGGGAAGGAAATCTTGGCTGTGAGGCTGGGGAGACCCTGGCACAGGTTGCCCAGAGAAGCTGTGGCTGCCCCTGGATCCCTGGCAGTGCCCAAGGCCAGGCTGAATGAGACTTGGGGCACCCTGGAATAGTGGAAAAACGTCCCTGTCTATGGCAGGGGATGGGACTGGATGAGTTTTAGGGTCCTTTCCCACCCAAAACACCCTGTGTTTCTCTGATCATCACCCCTGATGAAGCAGACATCATTAAACACTCATGAAAACACAGTTAAATGTATTCCAATGTGTAATTTATTCTCTAATGGCCTGAATTAAAATATGCTGTAAAGTAAATGGAGCTCTTTGACCAAAACCTCTGCAATATGTGCAGACTTTTCAACAGGAAATAAGTGCACTGTGTTGTTCTTGCATTTAAAACACCCTCAGCAGACATGCAGCTCATGCACAACAATTCACTGCTTTGCACACAGATCCCAGGCCAGCTCTTCAATTGGAAGAAACATTCCTACCCATGCTTGTGTAGGGCTGGAGATTTTTACTCTCCTTGGGGGTCTGATGTCCTCTGTCTGAAAGGGAAATCCACTCTGCACTTATGGCTGATGCTTATCTCATTGGTAATGCAGTTCCTGGAATTCCAAGGTCCTCCTTATCTTCAGCAGAGTCAACTGTATCCTCAGAGATAATTGCAATAAATAGCACAAAATGCTCTCCATTATCAAAATGTCTTTGTGGAAAAAACCCATCATTTCAGAATGGATAAAAATGTGGTGTACTTGACCCATTTTCATTCAATGCCTGGCAAGGCTGCTCACGGCCCAGCTCAAATCTGGGGGCTTCAGTTTGAATTGCCACAGGATCCCAGGAGTTGGAACTGGACTAGTCCAGGGTTCCAAAACCATGTAGATCTCAGAGGAACTCCAGATTTCTGGTGGGTGTTTATATCTCTTTGGGAATGGGGTCCAAAAAGACATCCAAGTGATGGTTGGGAAGTTGGGAATCACTGAGCTGGTCCTTGTCAAATCCCTCCAAGCTCCCTGTGGTCCTATTGCGGTCTGGTGCTGAAAATAGCTGTCCTTGCACACCCATCCCTCACCTCTGCAAAGCCATAAAGAACTGGCAGATGGCTGGACGACAGCTACTACATTCTGTAACAATGAGGAGAAAAAAGATATTGTAATAAACAGCATTTACCCAAATAAGTGATGTCTAATGAATCCTTGATAACGAGTTATCATTAGGTCGTAAACTAGTAACAGAGGGAGTCTGGAGGATAGTGTACAAATCAAAAGATAGCAAATCAAAAGATATCCCAAAAAGGAAGCTTGAAGGACCTGGGGCTGTTTAGTCTAAAGAAGAAAAAAACGGCAAAGGGATATTGTAAATAGTAAAACACATCTGCCAAGAGAAAGGAAATAAACCCTTCATTATCACAAAAGAAGGGCTGAGAAGTCATGGGCTTAACCTGCTGGAAGGAAGATGCAGCCTGCGTGACAGACAGATAATAAAGGCCTGGAAAAAATTGCTTGAAAAAACATAGTAATGCTGCATTTAAGATTTTTAAGAACTGGCTGGAAAAACACCAGTTGCAGGTAGTTTAAAGATGTCTGGATTACCCTTGGGATTAGCAGGGGGTTAGTTGATTTTAAGTGCTCTCTTCAAGCACCATTTTCTAAAAATCCAGTTTCTTTTGCTTCCTTGACTGGGCTTTGTGTTTTGAAATCTAAGGAAACACCTCACTTCGGCATTTTTTTCTCAGACTAGTCCTCATGCAGGGAAGATGTCATCTCCTCCAGCAAGGACAACAAATATCCAAAGTGAGGCAATTAACCTGGAGCAGGGATTATTAACAACAAAACCCAGGGATGTAGTAGACATTGCTCCAGATATTCAAGGTCTGGTGCTGGACAGGTGAGAGCTCAGTTCCTAAAATATTTACTTTCAGAGAAATGTACCAGCCTTGAGGAAATTTCTTCCCAAGAGACAGCTGTCTGTTGATATCCTTCCTGGCACAAAGACCAGCCTAAACATGATAAATCCTTTTGAAGTTCCTCACTGTTGAGCTCCAAGGACAGAAAAAATGATGGGAAGATGGCAACAAAGAAAAAGCAGATGGCGCTTTGCACCCCAGAGCTTATTTAGAGAGGAGGGATGTGGCATGGAGAAACACCCCGAAAAATGCTGGGCCTGGTGAGCCTCTGTTTGGGAAGATCCCAAAAAGGAATGAGGTTTTAAGGAGGGGTTACAAGAGGAGGGAGAGTAGGGAGTGGTTAGGAGGAATTTTAATTAACATCAACGTTTGCAATGTTATTTAATAGGGTCCAAAAAAACATCTGAGAGCAATGAAAGCTGAAACCAGCATTTTTGGAGCAAACAGAGGCAAGTGTGGAGCTGGGGGAGCAAGGCTGGCTTCCTGGGGCATGAGGGTCACCTGAAGAGGTGGAAGATTCTGGGGAGAGAAAAGTGGTTTTGGGGGAATTGCAGGGTGGAGGAGAGCTGAGCATCCCTGGGGTGGGAGAGGCTCCTGGGGCTGTACACAGTGCAGGGACAGCAGCAGCCATCCCAGGTGACATTTAGGGAGGTAGAAAACCAGCAGCATCAGAAAGTGAGGCCCTTTTGGGACCCAGAAAGCCCCCAGCTGAGGTGCTGGGTGCATTGGGGGCTGCTGTCTGGATCAAGAACCTTGCAGAAGCAGCTGAGCCCTGCATTCCCAAAGCAATGCCCATTCAGGCACAAAATGGAAGAGTCTTGGTGGGGGCACCCAGCAAAGCCACCCAAGTTTGTGTCACAAGGGTGGGGACAACCACGAAATGGCAGCAGCAGTGCAGGGGAGCAGTGCCCACATGCCACACACCTACCACAAGCAGCTTTGCCCACCTAGATGATGCAGGTTTTGTCCCCACTGCAGAGGACACCGTGGCACAGGCCGGGGTGTGCCAGCCCAGGCAAGGCCAGCAGTGGGTGCGGAAAAGGCGGCCAGGGCTGCGCACGGCGCGCCAGCCTCAGCGGCTCAGCCTCGTCCCGTGCCCGAACTTGTCGATGGGGCTGTTCAGAGCGATGACATAATTACAGTTTCAATCACAGATTAATAAGAAGTGGGGTTTTTTTAGCAAACTGTGAGGCATGCCTGAACTGGAAGGGCATTTCAGCTCTCCGCTGCCTGGGAGCTGAGGGTGCCATGCCCTCTTTGATGTTTCCTGGCATGGAGGTGCTGCAAACACCGGCACTCATGTCCAAGCTGTAGCTCCCCTCCCCATGGTGTACTCTGCTTCAGCTTTCATTTCCAGCCCTTGCTTGGGCAACGGGTGTATAAATGGAGAAGCCAATTCTAGCCTCCAAAATAAACAAATTCTGCCAGTGAAGGAAAGTCACCCCAGATGCTACCAAAGGCACAGGGGCTGATAACTGGGAGGAAGGGGAAACTGAGGCAGAAGCAGTTTGCCCGAGGTCTTTCAGAGAATTTCTGTCATGTGTCAAGTTCAGGGATGCTCCTGGAAGGCTGCAGCAGCAGGAGGAGGTAGCAGAGTGAGGCCACCATGGTCTACAGGCCACTGTGTAACTGTGAGATGAGAGAGAGATGACACCCATGGGCCAAAACCCAAGCCAAGACTCTAGCTGGTAGGGTTCTACATCAGACCCTGAGATACAACCGCTTAAAGCAAAGCCAGAGAGGGGCAGAAATGCTTCAGGGAATGATGGATATGTAAGGGAATATGTCCATTTCCAACATGACTTCTTGTCTCTGTGCAAGATCCCCGGTTATTCCTCCTCCCCCAACACTCAGCCCCACACAGCTTACTTGGACCACCGGAATCTCTCACATCATTCAAGTCCGGATGTTTCAGTGCCTGATGGAGAAGTTTTTGCACACCCTTGGGCTTGTCAAACCTGAGACTGTTCCTCAGCTACTCCCAGCAGGAGTCCCAGAGCACAGCAAAGCCTGGCAACCCAACTATTTTTAAAAAAAAGAAAAAAGAATCACCCACATCCTCAGCTGACTTAAAAGTCATGTAACTCCTCATAACCATTTTTTCCCTGTTGCCTATCCAGCCTCCAAGTCTTCTTCCTGCACTCATCAAAGTTCTTCTGCATTTGGAGGACTGGAGAGTTGTGCTTTCCACTTTCTTAGCCTTACACGACTCCTGGAGCTCACAGCTGCTTGTGAGACCCTTGTAGCCACTCAGGAGACACCAAGCACAGCCCACAAGTGGGAAACTTGCAGGGAGCTTCAAAAAGCAGATGAGACTTTGGGACAGAAATGTATAACCAAGATCTGCTGCTATTCCTTGGGGCTTCCTGCTCTTCATGTTGACCACTTTCACTTTCAGGTCCCTTTTAGATATTCCTCAAGTTCTGTTTTATCATTATCCGGTGCCCCTTATTGCCCCAGCTGAGGTTGTTTTACTGGACTGCTCATCTCCCCTGGAAGGAGATGGATGCATTTGAAGCTGCTGAGCTCTGAACACCAAAATCACTCTGGCTCCATCTCCCTGGAGTTTCCCAAGCTACGAGCAGGTCTGTATCTGAGATCGGTTTCCTCTAACAAAGCCAATCCCTATCTAGGGATCTGTTTTCCTGCAACAAAAATATGCCCCAGGTGAGAAATTTGCCTCCTGAACTCAGTGTGACCTCCAAGAGCTGAAAGGCTTTGGATTAGGAGCATTGAGCTTGACTGTGCTGAAAATCAATCCAACCCTGGAGCCTCGCTGCTGCCAAGAGTAGTCATGCATCTCTGTAAAAAAAAGTCCCAAGAAATGTTATTTTTATAGTATGCACACTAAAACACTGGTGTTGTCCCAGTCCAGCAGTCTCTCTCAGGCTAGAGGCCTCCAGGGAATTATCCCAGTTGTGGATTGAGGTCTGTCCCACTGTTCTGCTCTCCATGGGCAGCAGACAGAGCTGGCAGCTCCTCCAGCTGGGGATGCTGCTGCATGGGTTTTTTAATGCTTCAACTGCAGCCTTTTGTCCCCAGAAAAATCTCCAAAGGAAAAAAAAGAGCCTGAAGGGTTAAAGAAGCACTGAAAGTTTTATGAGTCCAGGCTGCAGATGTTGTAGGCAGGGAGATGAAAGCAAACCCTTCCACCCGGTTGTGGAGGCTGTAAGCCCTGAACAGCCACTCTGAGGGAGGCAATTCCCTGCCTCCAGCCCCACTCCATGCTGTCTGCTGGCTGGAAGTGGTTCTGCTGGTGAGCCCACAAGCAGCACATCGCTGCACGAGGCCTCTCCATCCCACTGCTCACTCTTGATCAATTATTAAAACCAGAAAATTCTCCAACCATGAAATTCATCCCAGCTTCCCCATGGCATGCTGGGCTGGAAGAACCAAACCACAGGGCCTGAGCTTCCAGAGAAGGAGTAAATACCACTTCCAGCAAGGCGTTTTGGGGTGCTGGACCATCTCCAGGGGTTTGGTTTTGTTTGTGCCAGTGTTCCCCCATGGCTCCTGCAGCCACCCCAGCTGAGCAACATACCCGCCCACTGCTCTGCAGGATCCCACCACCCAGCTCCCATCAGGAGGTTGGTTTCCCTTTTTTCACCTTCATCAGATTTGATTTCCTCTTTCTTTCACTGGACCCTTTTTACATCATCTTCATTTCCTAGTTTCTTCCTCTCAGCCTTGGCTTGCCTTGCTGATGAGAGTCAAAACTTGTTTTCTGACCCATTTTCCACTGAAGATTGGCTCTAAACTGAGCTGACAAGCTTTGGCAGGTGTGTTACTGGGGCCCAGTTATGTCTCTTCACTGGTTGAAGGTTGGGAGCCTGAGCTGTGCTGTTCCTTTCTTTGCAGCATGCCTTGTGCAAAACAGGTATCTTTGGGGTTAGAATGTGTTTTTTTCCTATTTTAAGTATATTCATGCTGACATTCTCATCTGGGCAGCTGCAGAAAATAACAAGAGACCCCCCTCAGCTCTCACACAACAACTCCCAGGAGGTCTTTGGTGGTCCTGCTCCAAACCAGAGTACGGACACGCCTCAGAATAACTTACATATTTGCTACAGGGCAGAGGATATAAATACATCCATGGTAATGCCAGTCCTATGTATCGCCTCAATGGCAAAATTAGTACTTAGTTCCTTGCAATATGTGGGGTTTTTTTTCCCTTTTTCCCATGCGTGTTGTAACCCTGGTAACCGACAGCACCCGCACCGACGTCTGACTTGCACTGCTTTGTTCCCGTCTGGTAGGAAAAAAGGCTGCAAACACTTCACCAGGCTGAAAGCTAATGAAACCACCCAGATTTGAATCTCAGAGCTGATCTGAAACCTAGCGGTCCTCAAGCTCCCTCCCGTTAGCCCTGACCCTGCTCCGATGTGCAGGATGGAGCCATGAGCCTTGAGCTCCTGCCCACAACATCGGGCTCAGCCGAGCTCAGAGGGGCTTAACACCTCTTGGCTGAAGGAATTCAGAGTCCCCACAACCTCCCAATGGTGCCTACAGCCTGAGCTCTGTGTGGAGGGTGCAAGGGGACATTTAACCTCTTCTTTCAGCCCAAATGTAAATATGCCACTATTGCAGATGGCAGCGGGCATGCACAGGAATACCAACATCCCCATGCACAGCATGTCTTAACCACTGAAGTAGGTCTGTGCTCCAGCTCCACACTGCTGCTTTTCCTTGCTCACCAACCTAGTGAGCATCCCAAGAGCCCATACACCAAAGCACCATGCCCCAGCCCAGACAAAGCACACCCTTATTCCCACCACAGAGTCTCTCAAGGAGGATGAGTCACAGCACAACCCGAGCTGCCTCTTCTGGAGGACAACTGCTCATTCAGGTCTTCCCCCTCCACCCCGCCTTTGTCGCTTTTGGAAGTGGGAACTGAATTCACTCTCAGATTTCCACTACACTTTCAGACTTGATAAACCTTGTCACCAAGAGATATTTAGAATCATAGAATCATGGAATCATCAAGGTTGGAAAAGACCTCCAAGATTATCAAGTCCAACCATGTGTGCAGCTGACAGCCAGATGTAGTGTGTGAGCATTGGAGACTCTTGGCTTTCAGAAACCAGAATGTCTAAAAAAAACCCCAAGAGGATGGTCAAATTCATCACCAGCAGCACTTTGGTAGTTTATGGTGGTGATCCAGTAGCATGACAAGAGGAAATATCCTGAGCTTTTCCACTGAAGCTGATGACAGGGACCTTGGCTGGTAAACATTACACAGCAGCAACTTCCCCATTAACCACAACAGCCACCAGAGCCTCTCAAGCATTTCGGGGTTTTTTTCATTTCGTCTTTAAGCCACACAAAAATGTGTACAATGAGTCGCTGGAGGAGCCAGGAATGTTCCTCTGCCTCCTCTGTACAAGGCTGTGCAGGACTCCTGCCAAAGTCTGGTGACACAGTGAGGTCATGGGGGACAGACCTCCCCAGCCATGAGTTGGCTGTTCAGCCATGGATGTTTAGGTCCAATCCTGGCTTTGCTGTCCGCACCCCAGCACATCACCTCTTGTTGCTGCTTGGTGCAAGGTCTTTATAATGCCTGGTCCAAAAAAACCTGGGACCCCATATGAGTCCATGCTACTGTACAGATAAATGGCATGGGAGAAGCTCCATCTTCACTTCTTGCTCTGAATATTTCTCACAATTGGCTGTCCTAGCCCATATTCATCTCCTCCCTTAAACTACCAGAGGTGTGCCCCCACCCCAGCATCTTCTCTCCAACATATGCCCAATAAACCAGGCTGAATTTTTAAATGCATGTAGACAACCCTAAAAGCTATTTCCTTGTATGGGTGTGTTTTACTAATTCTTCTCAAGCCAATTTTTCTCCAGTTTGCCTCCAGAAGGCCTTTCAGACCAGGGTATACATACATATATATATATACACACAGGAATATACACATTCATGCAGCTGAGCTACCATTTGCAAGTTGAGGTAAAATTCACTGGGGCAACTTTACACCAGTAAAAGCACAACCAGCACAGAGAATCAACTTTTCCAAGGATTCATGGTTTGAACTGTCTAGAGCAGACAGCCCACCACCACTACAGCATCCTGAGGGCTACACAGGCAGAAGGACCCATTCCCCTCATAGGCTTGCAGATGCCTCGGGGAGGGTGGGGAGTGAGCCGGATGCTGAGCACCACCTGACACTGGGATCATGGCTCTGCACCACCTGCAAATGGTTTTTCTACATGGAAAACCATGATCTCAAGAGAGCAAATTTTACCACCTTCCCCTACAGTACACCAGCGGTTGACACTTAGTATTTCACGTCTGATTTAGGAAAAAAATTGCATCATTTGACCCTTCTTTATTACACTCATCAATTACTGCTCAGCAACACTGGGGGGGAAAGGGCCCCACTGTGCTGTAATTTACCATGTTGCAGTGTATCATTAGAAGATTTAGCACTTACGATTCTGGAGCTGTGGTCCAAAGCAAAAATACAGTTAACACGAACAGACTGATTTCAGTCATCCCAAATTTCCAGAGAAATTCTTTTCTTAAAAGGAGAGGAGGGAGACATGTCCCACCATCCGCTGGGAAATCTGGACTTCAGACTGTCTCAACCACCTCATGTCTGAGCCTCTTAAGCAGTTGAGATTTCTCTAAGGTGATTTCCAAGGAGGGAAGAGTAGAATCCACAGATAAGCTGCACAGAGCACAGTGATGGGTGAGGTCCCAGGGCCACCACTGCTCTGCTGGAAGATGTCTGTGGAGCTGGGGTGTGCCTGAATTTAGGTGCTGGAGGCTTGAAGCAAGAAGGACATTGTGTTGCTGTCCAGGAGTGACTTTGGACAGCAACACATTGTCAGCTGGACCTCAGCATTTTCATTTGCGAAGGAGCTGGCTTTGTCCTTGTCCACAGCCCCTTCATCTGTGTTTCTGCTCAGACCAGGTTTATACCAGGTCAGCGCTTTGCTTTGTGTGGCTGCAGCTTTTCTGAGCCCTGAAGATGGAATTACAGCATTGGCAAACTCTTGAGAAGGGGAAATCTTCCTTGCTTAACCTCCAGTGTCTATTTTAACCTCCCACTCGCCTCACATCCACCAGCCCCAGAGCTGAACGAGTGAATGGGGACACATATGAACTGGTACTCAGCATCCTTCTGTCATGTTCTTATTTTTTTGTGTGTGTTGAATGAGGGCTAAAATTAGCTCAGCAGGAGGTGAGAGCTGGAATATTTTAGCTAAAACTGTCGTAGTATTGAAAAGCCATAGTTTTGCTGATTATTTCTCAGCTTTCTTACTGTGAGGAGCATTGCCTGGCCTTCTATTTTGACAGATGAATGCAAGCAAAGATTTCATAGAATAAAGTGATCTGCCAGTCTTTTCAGGTCATTCTCCAGATGATTTCATATTTGACCTGGAAAGGCATGTCCAGCTGGAGGTCCTGCCAGTTCAGTGTGTCACAACCAGGGCCAGGGGGAGTCACAGAGGGTAAGGTGTGAAGTGGGGGATGCAGAGGATATCCCAGACCCTCACTGCACCCTGTAAATGATATAAGAGCCCACCAGCACTGCACCCATTATGGGCACATCTCCACAGACAGGCTCTGGCTTTGCTGGATCATTTTTTCTCTTTGTGTTTTCACAGAACAACAGAACTGTTTAAAGCTCATCCTGTTCCACCTCCTGCCATGGGCAGGGACACCTTCCACTATCTCAGGGTGCTCCAAGCCCTGTCCAGCCTGGCCTTGGACACTTCCAGGGATTCAGGGGCAGACACAGCTGCTCTGGGCACCATGTGCCAGGGCCTCCCCACCCTCACAGCCAGGAATTCCTAATTCCCAATATCCCATTTAACCCTGCCCTCTGGCACTGGGAAGCCATTCCCTGTGTCTTGTCCCTCCATCCTTGTCCTCAATCCCTCCCCAGCTCTCCTGGAGCCCCTTTAGGCCCTGGAGCCTTCTCTTGTGCAGGGGAACAGCCCCAGCTGTGCCAGCCTGGCTCCAGAGGAGAGGGGCTCCAGCCCTGGGAGTATTTTTGTGATCCGGTGTATTTTGGAAAGCTGCTGTGAAGAGTTTGTTTAGGAGTACAGTACTTCCATTCCCTGCTTTCAACTGTCAGGATGAGCAACTTTTTGTACCCTCTGTACCTCACAAGTGGAAGTCCTGGAAAACAGGAAGGTTAAATGATCTGGTCACATCTCATGGACTAATGAGGGGGGACAAGAATCAGATCTTCATTCAAGGGATAAAGCCGTCTATGCTACAATTTGTCTTCAGGGCCTTAACCACCAGGCTACAGTGTGTACCTCACAGAACAAGGTGAAAACTTATGAAAACATCTCTGCAATGCAGGGTTCTGTGGTGTGTCCATGTGGATCAGCTGGTGCCATAGTTCAGGTTTGAAGCTATCATCTCACCTCTTCTGGGTTAAGACCCAGCAGCACTGCTTGGAGGTGGGGAAAGCACAAATGAACCAAATATTCCCTATCTTTTGGCTAATCCAGAGTAATACCCCCCCAGCTGTGGCTGCCCCATCCCCAGAATGTTCCAGGCCGGGTTGGATGGGGCTTGGAGCAACCTGGAACAATGGAAGATGTCCCTACCCATGGCAGAGGGGTTAGAACTAGTTAAAAGTCCCTTGCAAACGAAATCATTCTATGATTTTTCTGATTTCTGTGATTCTCAGACAGCTGGCCGTAACCCCAGCATGATCCTATACGTGGTCATATACCTCGACTTGGAGTGATCTTTCAAACCCCAGGTCTCTGCTGCCCACAGCAGACCTGCTTACGCAGATTGATGCTTCAAAAACTCAAGAGGAATCAGCAATGGGTTTTGTGAGGAAGCTGTGTGCATCATCCTTCTCCTGCAGTGCCTTTGATGGTGTTCCTTGAGCTTCTGATGCATGTCATCACCGCTAGCTTGGACACTGGGCCACACAGGCAACACGTAATGAATGGATAGTTCACACTTGGTGGCTCAGAATGGAAAGAAAATGAGCTCAAGTGTAACATAGATGAAATTGTTTCAATTCCTGTCCTCCCAGGTGTGTTCTAATGCACATCAAGCAAGACAGGATGGGTGCATCCATCCTGCCTCAGCTTTCCATGCTGATTCCCACCTGAAGGATGGGGAGACAACCTGGAAACTGAAACTCACCCATGATCAAAAGCCATTTTGAAGCTGGTTCATGGGTTCAGTACCATGGATCCAGCTGAAGGCACACTCCTTTTAGAGACAACCCAATGCTGTGTGTCAGTAAATCCCTCTGGGAAGGGCACATCTGTGCTGAACAGAAGGCACAGCATGGAGCTGATGCTCACGGAGACAGACCTGCTGATATGTCCACCCACCACCTAGAGGACAGCAGAGGCTGAAGTCACATTCCTGAGGTCCAGGCACTTTGGTAGGGTGGGAGCTCACAGGCCCATCTGGACATTCTTCTTGTCCATGTTCTTCGGTCTCCAGGACTCTGGTGGTTTCCACTCAAGGTCCTGCCCCAAGGAAGGCAGGAACAAGCTGTAGGGCCTTGCCCCTGGCAGAGCACATGTGCTAGGAGGATGTGGATCAGGGAGTGCCTAAGGGCACAGAGAGGGGGGCAAAGGGAACAACCACCTTTATTCCCAGAGGCATGGGAGATGAAAGGGGCAGGGAAATAGTCAAGGAAAATAAAAGGACTGGCCTCCTGGCCTCCTCCTTAGATTTTGCTCCTCAGCTGGTGGCACAGGCCACCTCTGTCCCAGCACAGAGCATAAGCTTGGCCCAGTATTTCTGAGACAGGGACAGGGTCAAACGGGAGCTGTGTCCCCAACCCTGGGGTTCTTTCAGGCTGAAGTTAAGAGAAATAGGAACAACAACAAAAACAACCCAGCAGATTTTGGGCAGCCTATCCCTCCAACCTTGAGCTGACAGGGTGCATCCAAACTGGGGACCCAAAAGCCGTGGGCAGCGAACCAGGCCAACAGAGCCCAAGGCTCAGGACAATCCCACCCAGGTACCCAGACAGGCCCCACAGAGGGCTGGGGTGGGTGCTCCCACCACTGACCCCACACAGCACTCACTCAGAGCAGCCTCTCTCCACGCTGCCTCAATCCACACCGCAAAAAAAAGCCACTTGGCAGAGTTTGGGATCAAGTGTACATTTTTATTTTTTAATGGAACATAGACTCCTTTAGAAAAAGAAACATTCAGCTGGATGATAACACCCATAGAAAAAACACCAATCTTGTGTTCTCTTTTTTTTTTTTTAATTTGGCATTTGTTATCTGCATTTATATTAAAGCAAAGTGCATCTTTCTTACTTTTTTTCCTCGTTTATACACATTGCACAATACATAAATAATGATGCTTATAAAACGTCTTTATATTTACAAGTAATAATATATTTATATATAACATAAAATACATTTTTTTCTTTAATAAATCTCAGGG